>SSNS01000156.1:529853-599416 GCA_006937985.1 Aphyosemion australe | reverse complement strand
GCAGAGCAGAGTGCACTCCGGAGGGAACGGCTCTTCCGTGAGCGCAGCGCACTGATCCGATTCCAGTCCATATTCTATTTTACAAAAAAAACAACCCTTCAGAACCTTCCAGGGCCGTTTCTTGCTATACGCTGACTACGCAAAGACGTAGGGCCCCACATGGCCACTGTCATATAGTGTGCACATTTAAATGTTTGACTGTGCCTTTAAGAGATTTAGTCCACGTTCTTGCTATGTACACTTTGTAGCGTGATAACTATTGCCACATATTCATAAAAGGGATCAATAAGGTATAATGTTCCATATAAATATGAATTATTAATCTTACGGCTGTCGTAAAGTACTAACGTGTTTTCTTCCACAGTGCTGACTTGTGTTGCCCACCCTGGTTGATGGGGTGACGTCGGTTCTACAGACCAGGTGTTGAGTGTTTCTGATGTTGAGCTTAAAAACATCCTCAGTAAAATATTCTGGGCGACAGTAAAGTCCAACCTGGGTAATAGCTCGTTAACGCAAATTAAATGCCGTTCGTTTATGAACACATGCTGAACACGTTTCCAAACTTTCTGGACATCTCCTGTGATTTAATTTCAACAAATGTCCCTCAATTGTTTCAGCTGATTGTCCCGTTTAGTAATAAAACACGATCGTGAAGGTTCTTCCTCTCTCTCTCGCTCGATCCGTGAGAGAGAGAGAGAGAGATGAAAAACCTCCAACCTTATTTTAATATTGTCGACAGAAAAGCATCATTTAACCTGCAGTTAGTGAAGCAAAATTTAACTTTCATGAGCAAAAGAAACATAAAAATTATTGAATGAATCAGGAAAGCAGGAAGAAATGTTATTTCTGTTTTTACATGTTTTACTTCAGTTCAAACTATTTAGAATGTTGTGTTTTCATCACATTTAGCTTGTATTTGATTTAAAATATCTTCAGTTTTATTCATTTGATGAGAATTTTTGTGTTGGATTGTTTGGAAAAATAATCATAACACAACATAACAATTAATGTTTTGTGTTAAATAACAGTTCTTTAAATGTTATTATATCGTTTTTGGAAGTGTATCTTTCAGCTGGCAACAAGTTATTTAACCCAACTGGTGCAATGAGCTGCTTCTCATTTCTTCAACAACCATGTGGAAAGACACATCTGGTGGTGGTGGAACAGATGTTAGTCTGTGTGAGAAGGGTCACATCACTGGCATGCATCAAGCAGAGAAAACATCTAAGGAGATGCAGAAACGACTAAAACTGGGTTCAGAACTGTCCAACGCATTATTAACAACTGGTGTGATGAGTCCAGATGGACCCTGTTCCAGAGTGATGGGTGCATCAGGGTAAGAAGAGAGGCAGATGAAGTGATGCACCCATCATGCCTAGTGCCTACTGTACAAGCCTGTGGGGGCGGGGCTATGATCTGGGGTTGCTGCAGGTGGTCAGGTCTAGGTTCAGCAACAGGATGTGCTCCAAGAATGAGGTCAGCTGACTACCTGAATCTACTGAATGACCAGGTTATTCCATCTTCCCTGATGGCACGGCCATATTCCAAGATGACAATGCCAGGATTCATGGGACTCAAATAGTGAAAGAGTGGTTCAGGGAGCATGAGACATCATTTCCACACATGGATTGGTCACCACAGTCCAGACCTGAACCCCATTGAGAATCTTTGGGATGTGCTGGAGAAGGCTTTGTGCAGCGCTCAGACTCTACCATCATCAATGCAAGATCTTGGTGGAACGTTAATGCAACACTGGATGGAAATAAATCTGGTGATGCTGCAGAAGCTGATGGAAACAACGCCACAGAGAATGTGTGATGTAATCAAAGCTAAAGGAGGTTCAACAAAATATTAGATTGTGACCTTTTTTTTGGTGGTGACTATTTTAGGGCTGGACAGTGTATGAAATCAGAATAAAACACATTCACGTCTAATCCAACAAAAACGAACTGGTTGGTCCCGAAGACTGAAGGACAGAGTTTCTTGTGTGGTTCTAGTAAATCCTTCTGGGTCAGTGGAACTGAATCTTATTTATCACTTAGTCCCTGACCCATGTCCTTCTGTCCCACCAGGCTTCTGGACGACTCGAGAGGAGCTGAAGAAGCTGCAGAGCAGCGACAAGGTGTTCCTGCCCCGAGGTACGGCTAAGGAGGGGGTTCTGAGCCCAGATCAGGAATACTTCTCTGTCCTCCAGAGCTGGGAGAGAGCTCTGAGACGCTCTATGAACTGGTACAAGCCCTGACCCAGGACACATACACACTGGTATGTCCTGGTGGTTTGTTCATATTTGAACTCTGACCTACCAACATTTGGGTCTGTGACTCGGTACAGAATCTTTACCAGCAGGTTGCTGCTGTCTCTCTGGGACACGATGAACGGTAACAGATCTAAGATCAGATCTAAGGTCTCAGCCTCTGCCTTCAGATCAGAAGTACATTTATGGATTTCTGCTCTTTGTTCTCCATACCAGTTCCAGCTGAGATAATATTTTACATCCTGCCAGTGCTCGCCATAGCAACAGCTCTGAAAGCCAAACGTTAATCCTGGGACACGCTCAGAGCTGCACGTGATCTTTTCTGTGATTTATAATAAAAGAGAGCTCCATCATGTGTTTACACACTTTAGGGCTTTTATGTAACATCCAGCTGCTTCCTGAAACACACACACAGACCTTTAGATCAATACTTGATTCTTCTCTGAACTTTGGATCAATCATGATGAAGACGTGCACATCATAACTGGACTGAAATGTTTAAATGTGACTGTCTGACGAAGGAATTCCACTGAAGTCAGTATTTAAATGTGTTTATGAATCATGAAGCTCAGGAAATGTAATAAATAATGTTATCTATGTCACAGGAATGTTTTCATTCAGCAGCTAGTAAAACATTCAAGTCTGATTATTTATAGAGGCGTGTTGATCAGGGATTAGAAACTGAAATCCAACATTCCCAGATTTCCTGTGATGTTTAGTTTGCTGTCTAACAGGGAACAGCCATAATAATGCGTTTGTGATGAAATGTGCCACCTTACTCTGATTCTAGCCAGACAAATAACCAGTAAATACTTAATAACACAGTTTTTAATGGAGCAGCCTAGTGTTTTAGCCAGATCGTGAGCCTGGGTGAACACTGCCTTATATCAGTTATTAATGCTTTACTAACTGAATAATAACGTATTTATAAGGGTGTTACCATCACAGAGACAGGACCTGTGAATTTCTTATTGTTATTTTGCTACGTCCTGGGTTCAGTTCAGACTCTGTTGCATGCGAAGCATCATCCTGAAACATCACATCAGGATTTGGGACACATCTGGGCTCTGGGTGATGTTTAATCCCAGACTCACGGGAACATGTGAAGGTTGTTTTTCTCTCTGTGTTCTGAAAGCAATAAACCATCAGTCATGGTGATGTGTCTCATTCCTACAGCTGCACAGGTGTCAGATGAGTGAGCAGATGCTCCCCGAGGTGTTTACCTCCACATGGACTGGGGGGGGGGGGGGGGGGGGGGGGGGGGTGTCTGGAGACCTACTGAGGTGAAAAACTGGCTGTGAAGGTTGCTATGGCAGCTTATGGATGGAGTGACTGAGAACAAGCGGGGTGTGTTCCTTTCTGTGGTGCTGGGATTGGGGGGGGTGTGGGGGGGGACTAATTGAGTGCATAAAGGGGGGCAGAGGAGGGGGATGTCCATCTGAGACAATGGGAGGATTGTGTGTCTCACACAGCATGTTCCCGTGTTTCTAATCTCCTCATGACTTTCTCAAAGTTTTTGTGTGTGTGTGTGTGTGTGTGTGTGTGTGGGAGGGGGGAAGGGGGGCATGCTCCTGCTTGTCCTGTCCCAGTGCTGCGTGGAGTTCTGTTCGACCTCGCCCTGCAACAACTTTGGACTGACAGCAGGAAGTGTATGCTGTGCAACCACTAGTCCCGTCCCCCTCCCCCAGAGTGGAACCCTTCTCATTATATAACAGTCTCCCTCTCTCTGTGGCACTCTGAGATTGTTTGCTAGATTGTTGAGGGGGGGGGTCTCTCTGACAAACAGAACCCAGGCGTGTATTTACGTGGGATGGAATATTTCTGCCCTAATCCCAGATGAAAGATGTATTCTCTGTTAACTTTGACACATTTGTTTACACTCTGTTTCCATACACTGTACTTTCAGTGGTGCTGATTGCCATAGCAACAAGGATGGACAAGTGTCCCACATGTCCATGTTCTCAGTGGGTCACAAGGAAACATCTTCGGTGGCTGAGAACATGCGGGTGTGCAGCGCGTTTGGGTTTGTCCAGTAAAATCACGCGTGTGCTTTTAGGGGAGCTGAGCAGTCAGCAGAGTTTTCTCCTGTTGAAACAGCCTGCACACCCTGAGAAATATGGGTCGCATCCATGTACCTGCAGAGTGAACAAACAGAAGATTTATTAACGGTTCTCCCTTTATTTTAACACATCTGAAAACCAAAAATACACAAAAGTTCATTGAATCGGTCGTGAGTTTCTGTGGAGAAGCTCATTATTGATCGCTGCTGTGAGTCACGCACAACCAAGCAGAGATGTTCATAAATGTTTCAAACCATGTTTATCAATCAGCTGAAGACTGATCCATGGTTTTTGTCATGAAGCCAAAGCAGCCATTCTGAGTGTCTCTTCATGCTGTGTCACAAGTTTGAGGTAGAAGGGTGAGACACTCTTAAGATAGTTATGGTAATGGCCTGTATTTGTATAGCACCTTCTTAGGGTTCTACAACCCCCCAAGGCGCTTCACAACACAATCAGTCATCCACCCATTCACACACTGGTGATGATGAGCTACATTGTAGCCACAGCTGCCCTGGGGCGCACTGACAGAGGCGGGGCCTGCCGTACACCGACCACCACCAGCAGGCAAGGCGGGTTAAGTGTCTTGCCCAAGGACACGACGACAGCGACAGACTGAGCGGGACGTGAATCTGCGACCTTCCAATTGCAAGGCGGCCACTTAACTCCTCTGCCACCATCGCCCAGTTGTTGAGTAGTAGTTGAGCTTTTCAAACAAGCTGAATAATAACTGCAGACACAGAACTCCATAAACTGGTGCAGGGGTTCTGAGGAGGATCCAAAGGCACAGATCACATGATAAGGAGCTGAATTGTAGGAAAGAATGTCTGATTCTGTGAGAAGAGCTGGGATGAGAGTCCAGAAGATAACACCCTGAGTCCTCACCTCTATGAGGTTCTGAACATTCAGAACCTCATAGAGTCCATAATTTTTAACACCCCCCCCCCCCCCCCCCCCCCTGCGGGTTCTGTACTGTTGTTTCTTCCTGACTACCTTGTCTTTGTGCTGCTGTTTCTACCAACTCTGTCTTTCTCGGGATCCTGTATTACTTTTTCTTATTCATTTTCTTTCTTCCTTCTCATTTTTTAATAAAAAATTTCAAATTTCCTTTTTTTAATTGCGGTATTATTTTATTTATTTTTTTATGTTTTGTTCTTGTGAAGCACCTCATGATTTTTATCTTGAGAGGCGCTATATATAACCCACCCACTACCCCATCCATGCCCTGCCCACGGCCAAAATCACACAGATTAAAGAGCAGGCTTAATAGAGCACGGATCACTCACTCATCCGCTGCGATCTCATGAGGAAACGCAGCTTTTTGATATATAGTTTCTCTTCTTCCCGAATACAAGTATTTTTTTAAGTATTTGTTAGAAATAAGTATTTGTAAAAAACATGTTATTCATGCCTTTCCCAATACCGTATTTGGGTTTGGCTCCACCCCTAATTTCCACACAATCCTGTCTTGTCGGACCATTTTTTGATAACTTTTGAGTTTATTATAACCGAGTTCTCCAGACATGGAAGTAAATTCCACTATAGTCGATCATATCTGATAATGCTGTAGCAAACTTTAAAGGAGTCATCACCTGAAATTCCACTTGAAAACATGTCTATAATGGCTTCCTAATGATCTTTCACTGGCTGAGAAGTCGATATTTAACATTGAAGCGTTTGTTTAATCTTGCCTTCTTCAACCAGCTCACATGCACCCCACGAGCACGCGCACGCCAAAACGAGAACTTGAGCTCTGGCCTATATGACATCACAAAGGCCGAATATAACCAAATATGAACCAGCAGTGAACAAACCAGCACAACAAAGCTCATTTCATAACGTGAAACGCATAAATGATGTCTTACCGTTGACAACTCATGTTATAATCCGTGTTATGGGAAACAAAACTCCGATCGGTTTGTGTATTCCATCTTCACAACAGCATAAGAGCCGATGCCTGCTGTTAGCTTGCTTTGTCCCAACTCAACAACAAGCGAGGGCGCCATTACGCACGAGGCGAGGCTCGGGCTCGTACATACACGGTTGGATCCCGTAGGTCACTGCCAGGTCGGGTTCAGTTAGAACTTTTGTTGTTTTGGAGCAAGACGCTGAAGCTGCTTCCTGCTTCCTTCCACCAATCAACGCGCTCCTCACAGCCGAAATATCGCGTGTGATCTCGCGAGAAAATATGCCCTTCACAAAAAAGGATTTAAAAAATCACATTTTTTATTTATTTTTCCAATACAAATTATTTTAATGGCCTAAAAGACTATAATAGGACGTAGATATCCACGCTATTATAGGTGATGACTCCTTTAAAGCTACTGTTCCATCTTTACTGTCTTCAGAATCTCAGTGTAACTTAGCAGAGGGCAACTATTTCATTTCTAGCCGGTCTAGTTCATAGTGTTACTTCCTCTTTACGTGTGGCATTAGACAATGTTGCCCCTTTAATAAAGAAGGTCATTAAGCACAGGAAGTTGTCCCCCTGGTTTAATTCTGAACTGCGTACTTTAAAACAGAACTCTTGAAAATTGGAGAGAACATGGCGCTCTACACACCGGGAGCTTTCAGAGTTATCAAAAATATTAGCTTCATCTAAACCTTCAACTTGTATTTTAGACCCAATCCCAACCAAATTATTTAAAGAAGCATTTCCTTTGGTTACTGCCCCCATTTTAGATATAATTAACCTATCCTTAGTAAATGGATACGTACCGCAGGAGTTTAAGGTTGCTGTAATTAAACCTCTACTTAAGAAACCTTCTCTGGATCCAGATGACCTAATGAATTATAGACCAATATCTAATCTCCCATTTTTATCTAAAGTCCTTGAGAAAATAGTGGCCAGTCGAGTATGTGAGCATCTAAACACTAATGATCTGTTTGAGGAATTTCAGTCAGGTTTTAGAGAGTATCACAGCACTGAAACCGCATTGAAGGGACACTAAGCAACTTTTTCATATTTTCATATATTTCATGTTCTTCAGCCAGTATGTGCTAAAATGACCCTTAACAAGGTTAATGAAAAGTCTCTCAGCCCCCACCACCCTCTGTGGCCAGAATACCGCAACTTCAGCGTATCCCGACCGCTCCCCTGAAGTCACGTTTCTTGCGTGAAGCAGTAACGCTTTACGGCAATCGATGTTTACACCTGAGGACAGACAAGCTACACCTGGATAGCATTGTGGAGTCAGGTCACAGGGGCAGTAGCTCAAGGAGGGAGGCCCACACTTCCCTCTCCCCAGCCACTTTTTTTTATTTTTACTTTTCCCTTTTTTGATATTTTTAATTATTTTTTAATTTTTATTTGTGAAGCGCCTTGTGATTTTTATCTTGATAGGCGCTATATAAAAGATTGCTTCTTCTTCTTCTTCTTCTTCACTTGGGCCAGCTCTTCCGGGGGAACCCAAGGCGTTCCCTGGCCAGCTGAGAGACATAGTCCCTCCAGCGTGTCCTGGGTCTTCCTTTAGGTCTCCTCCCGGTTGGATGTGCCTGGAAAACCTCACCAGGGAGGCGTCCAGGAGGCATCCTAACCAGATGCCCGAGCCACCTCAACTGGCTCCTCTTGATGTGGAGGAGCAGCAGATCTACTCCGAGCCCCTCCCGGATGACCGAGCTTCTCACCCTATCTCTAAGGGAGAGCCCAGACACCCTGTGGAGAAAACTCATTTCAGCCGCTTGTATCCGTGATCTCGTTCTTTCGGTCACTACATGAAGTTTCCTCATGAAACATCTAGATGTCACAGGCCGTATTCCTTTGACCCCGCATCACCTGGTCAGAGGTCACCTATGCTCCTGGGCTGCAGGCGGACCGTTTCACGGCTGATGAGTTGGAGGCAGATTGCAGATAAGAACTGGTTGATTCCAAAGAGATGGTTCTTTATGCCGCTAAAATTATTCCACTGAAAAGTCTGGCTTGACTCCCCATAGGATGATAAATAGCGTAAGCTGTAGCTTTTGCAGGAACTGAATTATAAAGGAAATTCCACTACTTTTAATGTTAGTTGTTTATAAATTTTTGGCAAATCAGAATCTAACAAGTGTAAATGGGCGTTTACCAAAGAGTCCTCAGACGTCTCCTTTCCTTAGACACTTAGAAAAGACTTATTCCTTAATCTGTTAAGTAACTAGGTTAAACATTCATTTATTAATATAGTAATATTAATAGGTGAATAAACCATTATTAAATTCATCAAGTAGACTCATTTGTGGTATTTATGATCTGATATAAGGATAAACAAAGATGTTGATTCATTCATTACTGTAAAGCAGTCAGGACATTAAAATCACTTTAGATAAAACATTCAGAACAGAATATGATTGTAATTAACCAGTAAAGTGAAAGAAATCATTTTATGAGACAAAAATCAGATTCTTTTATTAAAGCTAAGAGTTAAGAGTCCTGTCTCCATCTGGAAGACCTTGTGCTCTGCAGACACGGGTGAACAGAGGCAGGAACCCAGCTTGTTATGATGAATACCCAGATGGCTAGATTGTAGAGACGATCAACAGGGCCATTGTTTTGGTATGCAGAAGCACACTTCATGTCTGATGACCTTTCAGGCATTAGATGGTCTTTACCTACGCTACAAACGCAGCCATGGTTGTCCAACGGATGTCTGGTTGGATGTAGATTTCCCAGCATGCCACGCTCTTTCTAAATGTTGAAAATTAAAATAAATCAATTGATTACAGTTTGAGTTCAGTTCACATTTAAAGTATTATAAATTAAATGAAATATACATGTGCTATAAACAGTTGTGTGTAATTCTTAAGCTGGCAGTGAGCAAAAACAACAACAACAAAAACCATGACTGAAAGGGCTAGTGGTCCAGAGGGCTTCAAACAGCACTCAGCAGTGTCTCCAACCAGAATAACACCTATGGAAATCACAGGGAGCATGTGCAACATGGTCTAGACAGACACACTGAAAGTAGAGCTTTGGTCAGGTTGTGGAAACGATATCAATGTATTTTGTCTTAAATACATGTTATTAGAACATGATCATTTCATGTTCCTACAACATGTATTTAACATGTGAGAACATGAGATGGTCATGTTCTAACTGGGTTATTAAAGCAGTTCAGAGTTGAAACAGCGGTAGATATGAAGTCTCACAAGGTTTTTCTAGAGTTAAGGGAAGTCTTGTAAAGCTCTGGGACATCAGACACGGCAAGTATTAACTTTTCCTCCATGTTTGCTCGGAGATGTACTGAGAAGCATCCTGTCCCCTCATTGGTCAGTCAATGAAACCTCCGCTGATTGGTCCTTGTCCGAGTGACAGCGATAAAAAGTAAAAATTGCTCAACTTTCTGGGATTGCGTCTCTGGCTCGCGTGTTCACAACACATGCACGAATGCAAAATGCACGTTTTTCATGTGTCACTTAGCAGGAGGGAGAACCGCGATTATCGCTTTGTCGCACATGTCTCACTGAAAATGAATGGAGGAGAGGTGATGTCACCTCCCGTGTGTCGAGCCCATTAGGCAAGGCAAGGCAAGGCAAGGCAGTTTTATTTATATAGCGCATTTCCTACCCGAAGGCAACTCAAAGCGCTTAATTAGACTTCTGGAGGACATACTGACCACTTTCCACACTCTGCTACTCTCTTCTACCACCACTCTCTAATTGCATTATTTCCTGTTATTTCAGCTGTTAACTTTATTTTCTCTCTAAGTGTTTTTCTCCCCAGAAGAAGCTACACTGGCGTTCTGCTGACCTGTGGTGGCCTCATGGAGGGGGCCATCGGCTGGCACACTGCTGCCAACCACTGAACATTCTCCCTCTCCTGATATTACATCTCACTTTCTTTAACATAGAATGTGCTACTATTAGTTCACCTATTGAATTAATTATAGATTCACTCAGATAAAGACAATAAAGTTTCTCTTACTAAATAGAACTTCTACTAAGAAATCACAGTGTAGCCATAGAAACACTACTTGATATGTGTGCGTGCTTACGTTAGGGCGATGGTGGCAGAGGAGTTAAGTGGCCGCCTTGCAATTGGAAGGTCATGACCCGCTCAGTCTGTTGCTGCTGTTGTGTCCTTGGGCAAGACACTTAACCCGCCTTGCCTGCTGGTGGTGGTCAGAGGGACCGGTGGCGCCAGTGTACGGCAGGCCTCGCCTCTGTCAGTGCGCCCCAGGGCAGCTGTAGCTACATTGTAGCTCATCCCCTCCAGCGTGTGAATGTGTGGATGACTGATTGTGTTGTGAAGCGCCTTGGGGGGTTGTAGAACCCTAAGAAGGCGCTATACAAATACAGGCCATTACCATTTACGTGCGTGCGTACGTGCATGTATGCACGTGTGCGTGCATGCATGCGTGTGTGTTCATACGCGCATGTGTGTGTGCGTACGTGCATGTTTGTGCGTGCGTGTGACATGGGTGCACGTGTGCGTGCATGCATGCGCGTGTGTGTGTGCGTGCATGCCCACTGAGTCGTGTCAGATGGCTGCTCATACTGAGCCAGGTTGTCTTGGAGGTTTCTTTCTCTTAAAGGGGAGTTTTCCTCTTCACTGTCGCTACATGCTTGCTTAGTATGAGGATTGCTGTAGAGTCTCTGACACTATAAGTCAGTGACTCAATGAAGTCTGCTGGGTTCCTTATATAGGGAACTTTTTACTGATTGGCTTAATGAACTTAGCTCAGATGCAATGTTTACTTTGTGCAGTGTCTTGAGACGACTCTTGTCGTGATTTGGAGCTATAGAAATAAACTGAATTGAATTGAAATAGTAAATTTTACAAACCTGACAATAATAATCAGTCATATAATTTAGTATTTGCTGCATATCTCCTGCATCACAATGATCTATAAGATGTTTTTCATTATGTTGAAGAATTTCACTAAATGATGATGGTCATAAGAAAGTGTCTCCTGAGATAATAACTCAACATGACTCAGTGGGATTGTTGATGGGCTCGTCAGGGCTCATCGCTCTGAGGATGACGTTCCTGTAGCTGAGAGGACCTGCAGCCTCCCCGGACTGTGGTTTCTGAGTGTGTGGACCCGTTGGTTTCGTGACTCACCGCTTATCTGCAATAAAGCAGGACGACCTTAAAGCTGCGGAGTGGGGGGGCTCTGCTCCGGGTTAAAGCGGACATTCCGGCTCCCTCTCCACCGGAAACGCTGCAGCCATTAGAATAAAGGAGGTGATGAGGAAGCGAACGCGCTCGCCTCTCACGCTGGTGATTTGTGCGCGTAAACGCTGCGTGTGTGCGCGTCTCCCTCGTTAACCAATGCTCATCCATCTGCTCACACTGCATCAGCTGCCACCACAGGGCTGTGCGGACGTCACACATTTTTTCTTCTTTTCTCTTTCCTCACCTTCCTCCCCTTCCCGTCTCTTTTCTCCCCCCTCTGGTTCCAGCAGAGCATCTCTCTCCTCCTGCTCTCCCTCCACCGCCCACTCCCTCCCAGCCTCTGATCCGACCACTCACCGCCGGCTCTCCGTCGCTTCATCGCATCGCCCCGCTAAGCTTTTTCTGCATTTCCCCCCTCTTCTTCTTCTTTTATCTAAGGGAACCGGCTCTTTCTTTCTTTTTTTCTTTTTTTTTTTTTTGGTTTGAGGGACCAAATTCCGGCCACCGTACGCACCATGGCGAGCACCGAGGATAAAGCTGCCAGCAAGGAGAACACGTCCAGCTGGAAGGACTCTTTCTACAACCCGAGGACCGGGGAGCTGCTGGGGCGGACGGCCAGCAGCTGGGGTAAGGAGCCCCTCTTTGACTTTCACACCATCCGATGTCCTCCCATCCCACACCAGCAGCCCGATCAGACCTCTGAGCATGAGTGAGTTCAGATGACAGTCATGCAGATTAGCTGAGGAGGCATCCTCAGGCCTCTGTGAAGGTGGAAAGGAGAGAGTCCTCAGCAGGAGGAGTGATGCTACCTAAAGGTGTGCCCCCGTCTCCTCCTGCAGCTGAAACCTCTTCCCTCTTAGGGCTTTTATCCATAAGTGCACCAACACAGCAGATCCCATCAGGAAGTCTGCTGATGATCCCAGTCCAGAACTGGTTTATATGGATTTTATGTACTGATGGTTCCCAGTATGCGGTGGCAATGCACCACCCTCCCTCTCTTTCCCGCAGCTCGCTGTCAGGCTGCCTGGGCCCCCGTGCTACTGTGCAGTGGGATGCTCCATTGCAGTTCCATGGCCGCCCACATTAGCATGCCTGTCAAGGTCAAATGGGATTCCCTCTCCCTTCTTTCTCCTTCTTTCACTCACCAGACAGGTGCATTGTGGGATACCACTGAAGAGGAATGAAAAAATGGAGGGGGTGCATGTCTTTTTTTTAGAAGGCATCTTTTAGAGGGCATCTGTGCTGCACAGGCGGGATGTTGGTTAACCATTTTGAGTCTGACGCGTCCTCCCTGCGCCGGATGGAGGAGGCAGCAGATGTCTCAAGATCCAGGCTGATTTACAAAACCTGTGAAAACCCCTCGTGTCTGTTAAAAAGGTTCCTGTCAGCGGGGGGGGAGGTGAGATGCAGGTGTTGGGAGTGAGAGCGTGGGACGGTGTTTAACGCGTCTGTCCTCTGACTTGGTGCAGCCCTCATCCTGCTCTTCTACTTGGTATTCTACTGTTTCCTGGCTGGGATGTTCGCCCTGACCATGTGGGTGTTGCTGCTCACGCTGGACGACTACGTGCCCAGGTACAGGGACCGCATCCCCTCTCCAGGTTTGTGCCTTTCAGCAAACACACGTGATGTTTGTCCACTTCTCCTATGAGCATCCATTATTCATAACTTAGATGCTGTCACAATAATGTTCTACATTACAGCTGCTTCTGCATCGATCTGTTTGGATGTGAGCGATATCTGCAGAGAGAATGGCTCTCTGGATGATTTCATTCTGGAACAAACTGGTTTCAACCCCTGAGTTCATTTGTGTTCACTTGATGTCTTTGTTGCAGGACTGGTGATTCGCCCAAGTACCCTGGACATCTCATTCAACAGATCTGAGCCCCAAAAGTTTGAGGTGTACACCAAAGAGCTGGAGCGCTTTCTTGACAGTAAGTACATACCTGAACACTCGTCAGTCCAGATCTTGTTCCCACCATGCCATAAGTCCTGTCCGTGTCCTCTCTCTGTCAGAATACAACAACGCGCAGGACATGAGCTCCGAATGCACTCCTGGAGTCTACACTAAGAAAGACGAGAATCAGGAAAAAATGGAAAAAGTCTGTCCCTTCAAGAGGACGAGCCTGAGTTTCTGCTCCGGCCTCACCGACAACAAGTTTGGCTACTCTGACGGAAAACCCTGTGTGCTACTGAAACTCAACAGGGTAAAGCTTCCCGGTTCAGCTAGAGACGCTCCAAAATCTCCATCTGGTGATCTTGAACTAAAGAAATCACAATCTTTGTTTTTGATCTTTAAGCACTAATTCACTCCTGCATCAATAAGTCTTTCAGTTTTTACTTCCACCATCATTTTCAAATTAACCCTTTAAAGGTGACCTAGAATGCTGTTAACCAACCATCTAAAACAGCTTTGAGCCTCTAAAAAGCATCAGAAATGTTCTTTAGGCTTTCATCTGTCCCAGGAGTCCTGATACAGGCCATTCTAAACCCCCTAAACCAGCCTTGCTGTGAAAAAAACTGTTAGCCCCTCCCACTCGGCCAGGACATGAATATGATAATGAGCTGCTTGCTGATTGGTCGGTTTCCCCAGAAGGCCTCAGACACATGCAGGTTTGAGGAGGCGTGGCTCCCCCTAGTGACGTGTTAAGGAAGACTTTCTCAGATCAGGAGGTTTTCTCTCGCCCTTTTTCAACTTTCTAATTTACATAAAAAGTAGGTCACACACGGCTTTGACTTTTGGGCATGTTGACCACCCAAGCTGTCTGATTCAACAACAACAAGGAACATGTTGGTTTAGGTTCTAGGTCCTCTTTAAAGCCGATAAAGTAAAATAGAAAGTTATTTTTCCAGTGATTGATCTATATGTAAGCTAATGTCATTATACAACAATTATATCATTATGGAAATCACTTTATTAGGCAACAACAGTAATAAAATACAACCAGCACTTCTCTTCTGCAGTACTGAGGTCATCCACAAGGAGGCAGAAGACAGAATGGGATAGAGCAGAAGTGTGAGGCATGTACTAATGCTGTTATGTAGTATCAGCAGGTCGGAGCAGACTCAGAAACCGGTATGGGCCCTGACGCCTGGCTTTGGTCGGTTTGAGGTTGACGTGTTTCTCTGGTCTCACAGATCATCGGCCTGATGCCTGACGGGGATCCCTACATCAACTGCACCATCAAAGTAAAACTAAAGTTCCAACTCTACCTTCCTGTCTTCGTATTTCTGTCGTTTCATGTCCTCCATACAGACATTAATAACCAAACAGTTTACTTTCTGTTGATCTTGATTTAGTTTTCTTTACTTTTGTTTGTGTGTGTCTCATGTCTTTCTGCATGCTGTCACCGATGTCTTTAGGGTAAGATGAATATGTAAATTATCAGGATAAGGCCAGTAGGACTGCTAACACGTTTCTGTTATGGCGGGGCTCCACACCCGTCCCAGTGACATTTAACAGCTTATTCTTAGCCTAATCAGTGTCATTATTATTATTATTTAATGCATCTATCTGGGTTTTGCAGAGCACATCCTGTTCCACGTTTCATTTAAATCTCCTCTCTGACCAGCAGAAGGTCACTGCTTTTACTTTAAGTCTCGTCTCATGTTGTCTCTGTTTGCTTTTTAATTCCTGCAACGCTGACTGGATTAACTGGATGTGACATTTACGCCAGCATGTATTCTTCTATGCAGAAGGACAACCCGGTCCAAATGCACTATTTCCCCAGAGAGGGCAAAATAGATAAGATGTATTTCCCCTACTATGGCAAGAAGGCCCATGTAAGTATTTATCAAGCAGCTCATGTTTATGTAATCACTGGACTGGTCCGCCTGAGGAAAACTCTGTCTGTTGGTTTTTATAATGAATCTCAGTATGGTTTAGATCAGAGGTTCCCAACCTGGGGTCCGCGACACCCAAAGTGGGTCCCCACAAACTTGTCTGTGCCGAGCTTGTGAGGTTACCGTGATTACAGCGGGTACGGAAAGCAGTCAGACCCCCGTCAAATTTTCACTCTTTGTTATATTGCAGCCGTTTGCTAAAATAAATTAAACTCGTTTTGTCCTCAGTAATGTTCACACAGCACCCCATGGTGGCAGAAAAACACAGAATTTCAGAAATGTATGCAGATTTATTAAAAAAGACAAACTGAAATATCACATGGTCCTGAGTATTCAGACCCTTTGCTGTGACGCTCATATATTTAACTCAGGTGTTTCCATTTCTTCTGATCTTCTTGAGATGGTCCTACAGCTTTATTGGAGTGCAGCTGTGTTTGATTCTGCTGATTGGACCTGATTAGGAAAGCCACACACCTGTCTATAGAAGACCTTACAATGCATGTCAGAGCAAATGAGAAGCAGGAGGTCAAAGGAACTGCCTGAAGAGCTCAGAGACAGAATTGTGGCAAGGCACAGATCTGGCCAAGGTTACAAAAACATCTCTGCTGCACTGAAGGTTCCTAAGAGCTCAGTGGCCTCCAGAATCCTTAAATGGAGGACGTTTGGGACGACCAGAACCCTTCCTAGAGCAGCCGTCCAGCCAAACTGAGCTACTGGGGGAGAAGAGCCTTGGTGAGAGGTAAAGAAGAACCCAAAGATCACTGAGGCTGAGCTCCAGAGATGCAGTCAGGAGATAGAGAAAGTTGTAGAAGGTCAACCATCACTGCAGCCCTCCACCAGTCAGGGCTTTATGGCAGATTGGCCCGTCAGAAGCCTCTCCTCAGTGCAAGACACATGAAAGCCTGCATGGAGTTGCTGAAAGACTCCTGAAGGACCTGAGATGGTGAGAAATAAGATTCTCTGGTCTGATGAGACCAAGATGGAACTTTTTGGCCTTAATTCTAAGCAGTATGTGTGGAGACAACCAGCCACTGCTCATCACTTGTCCAATCCAGTCCCCACAGTGAAGCATGGCGGTGGCAGCATCATGCTGTGGGGTGGGGGGTCAGCTGCAGGACGACTGGTTGCAATCGAGGGAACGATGAATGAGGCCAAGTACAGGGATATCCTGGACAAGAACCTTCTCCAGAGGGCTCAGGACCTCAGACTGGGCCGAAGGTTCACCTTCCAACATGACAACGACCCTCAGCACACAGCTAGAATAACGAAGGAGTGGCTTCACAGCAACTCTGACTGTTCTGGAACGGCCCAGCCAGAGCCTGACTTAAACCTAACGGAGCATCTCTGGAGAGACCTAAACATGGCCGTCCACCAGCGTTCACCATCCAACCTGACAGAACTGGAGAGGATCTGCAAGGAGGAATATCAGAGGATCCCCAGATCCAGGTGTGAGAAACTTGTAGCATCTTTACCAAGAAGACTCATGGCTGTATAGCTCTAAAGGTGCTTCTACTAAATACTGAGCAAAGGGTCTGAATACTCAGGACCAGGTGATGTTTCAGTTTGTCCTTTTTAATAAACCTGCTTCTGAAATTCTGTGTTTTTCTGCCAACATGGGGTGCTGTGTGTTCATTAATGAGGACAAAATGAGTTTAATTGATTTTAGCAAACGGCTGCAATATAACAGAGAGTAAAACTAACAGGTCTGAGTAATTTCCGTACCCACTGTATATAAAATAAAATCAGATTAAAGTTCAATGTGGGTCCAAAACTAATTTCTCTGATTGTTGGAAAACCGTTTTCAGGAAGCATCGTAGGAGCCAGAGGCTTCTTTTCTCACCTCTTAACCACCGGGTACCACCTTCTGAAACCTGACCCTAAACCTGGTGCAAAGATCCAGTTCAAGACTCAGTTCTGAGCATTTACTTCCTCTGCTGCACAACAGCAGAAGACACGTTCCAGATCACTTTAATAAACTTTCTTCATGTGTCCTCAGATGTTCCTGCAGCCACTAACGTGCTGTTCCTCCACAGGGCTTCTACTGTACTTCCTGTCAGGAGCCTGGATCATTCTTCTCTGCTTTTTAGCGTTACATCATGGGTCCCCTTCTGAAAATTCATCTGGTAAAAACTGATCATTTAATCATTCATTCGTCTTCTACCTGGACAGGTTACACACACACACACACACACACACACACACACCAGTTAACCTAACATGTATGATGGGAGTTGAACCTGCAACCTTCTTGTTGTGAGGCAGCGGTGCTAAAGGCTGTACCACATGACCCATTTACAACCAGTTTGTTGCTTTTTACATTCTGGTAAATCTTTTCATTCTGCTTCAAACGGGTGAAAAATCAGATCAGAGCCCAAATGACCACAGGCTGCTCAGCGCTAACGTTGATGCTAATCATTTAGCATTTAATGCAGCTGTTAACCTGCAGTAGGTCTAAATAATAGGAATATCACCAGATGTCTGTAAGCAGACAGGATTATTTTAGAAACACCATCAGACAAACCCAGTCATCTGCTCTTGCCTGAAGATATGACATCGCTGTAATCTGATTAGATTGTTAGGGTTCTGTTTCTGAGCCAGAATAAAGCTGGTGGTGTTGATTACACAGCGTGCAGGTTTCAGATTGGTCCAGCTCTGGCAGATGCTGGGCTGTGATCGCCCTCTCGTTTTAAATGTGTTGTATGGCAGCTTTCCAAGTCATTTACATCGTAGTTAATGTAAACCTGTCTGACATTTTTATTTAATGCAGGAAGACATCCAGCTCGCCTCTCTGATGGGCTGTCACCTGCTTAAGTACAATACTGGCTGCACAGGGTGTGTGTGTGTATGCATGCGTGCATTTGTGTGTGTTTGTGTGCGTGTGTGTTTGTATGTGTGTGTGTGCGTGCATGTGCACACGGGTGTGTGTGTGTGTGTTTCCAGTGGAAACTACAGCAGAACTGTCCTTTCCTCCCTGCCTGGTACCAGATGTGTAATCCTAGTACACATATTGTTCTGATGGGTCGGGTTAATCTTCCCCTGAACAGATCCATAGGATACTTAGTTGAATGATCTGAATACATCCTTTAATACCAGAACTGGGTGTGCTGAAGGCCTTCGTTGGCACAGACGAGGTTAAACAAACCTGCAGCATTTTTGGCTGACTTTTCAATCAAAATGTCTTCAGGTAACAAGGTATACAAAACAAACATCATTATTAATAATCTTCTTCATGGACTTTTGTCAGTCTCCTCATTCTCATGCAATAAGGTCTATAAGGATGCGGGATGCAGTTCTGGTTGTAGGCTAATATCTCTGTGGTTCTTCTAAAAACTGTGTTTGTTCTTTGCTAAAATGCAGACGAAGCTCTTTATGCGGTTCAGGACTTAACAAGCCTCCATGCTTTTCACGGTCCTTCACGACAGTTCGCTGGACATGTGTTTGTTCTGACATTCTGTCACTTCAGATCCTGGATGTGACATCCACTTTGGCTTACTGTGACAGCCACTTTAATCCTTTAGGGACCAGGAGCCACGAGGAAACCACTGACCTCCTCACTCCCACTTGTTTTCTGCTAAAGGGAACGCTGTCTGTGCTGTGATTCCCCCTCTTATTTTGGAGGTATGACCACAAGTGACGCCCCTCTCCGCGGCCTCCACATCAGCACCTGAGCATCGTTGGCGTTGGGTCTTCCCAGTGCGTTGGGGGGGATTGGTTCCTGGTAGTTGAGGATGTGCGGCTGCTCCTGGTAGGGGCGACCCACCAGCGACGCCCGAGAGCCCAGAGGCATGTCAGGATCCACGGCAATGTCAACCCGCATTCGCCACCGCACCGTCTGCAACACAATACGCTCCTGCAGGAGGATGGAGGCACGTGTTACATTTGGTTCATCTGNGTTTGTAAAAATTACATTTATAAACTCCCAATAACACATCCAACAGTATAATTCTGTATGTCTGTAGTTTGTAATAAATCACTGTTAGTGTGTCTATGTGGGTTGGAGGTGGGTTAGGGGGTCCTGGCCTGTCTTGGACACATGCAAAGAGGCCTTTAAAAATCAACTTAACACCTATTTCTAACACAATGGCAGTCGTCTCTAGTTGGAATGAATGTCTTGTAAGTCATACTCTGGGGAAAAAAAGCACCGGTGCGCCTGTTTCAGCATGGAGAATTCAGCTGGAAGAGAAAGTAGCTTCAGACGGCAGGATTTGGAGTCTTACCAGCTCAGTAGCCTAGTGGTACGAGTGTCCGCCCTGAGACTTTCAAATCCACAGTCGGGTCATACCAAAGACTTTAAAATTGGGACCCAATGCCTCCTCGCTTGACACTCAGCACTAAGGGGTTGGATTGGGGGGTTAAACCACCAAATAGTTCCCGAGCGCGGCCACAGCTGCAGCTCACCGCTCCCCACCATGGGGATGGGTCAAATGTGGAGATGTAATTTCACCACACACCAGTGTGTGTGACAACTATATAGATACGTGGACATCTCTCCTCTGATTGGCTAACAGCAACACGACTCCACCACTGACTCTGTTTGCTCTGCAACGTTGATGTTTTATCTCCACCAATAACACAAGCCTGGAGGAGTTCTGCTGTGTGGTGGAGTTGCTAATGCTAACGGTTAGCTTCTGCTAGTCGAGAACATAAAATAGTCTCCTCCACCTATCTACTGCTTTAGCTTCTGATAGAAAATAGACTCTAGGTGAAATTCTAGGATTAGAAAATCCTGACAGATCTACGTCACACTGTCACTTAACATTCATGGACTCACCCATCTTGACTCACGACGGGGAAGGCTGTTGTTGGTTTAGCCTCCAGGAAACAGCAGAGAACGTCTGGGCTAGTAGAAGCTAACCGTTAGCATTAGCAACTCCACCACACAGCAGAACTCCTCCAGGCTTGTGTTATTGGTGGAGATAAAACATCAACGTTGCAGAGCTAACAGAGTCAGTGGTAGAGTCGTGTTGCTGTTAGCCAATCAGAGGAGAGATGTCCACGTATCAGGAAGTAAGACTCCAGATCCTGATGTTTTCAGCTCACCTCTCCTCTGACTCACTTCTAGTTCCTGAAACAGGAGCGCCAGAGCTTCTTTCCCTCAGGGATTGACGCAGAAGGCATTTATTTATACTAGAGACCACTGCAGATGTGTTGAAGAAGCGCGTGAACTTGGTCTTTAACTATTGTTAGTTGACATTCTTTTTAACCCGTATTGCCCTGAATGTAAAAAAGGCAAAACAGAGAAAGGTTTATTGCTCTTGGTGAGGTAGAGTGAGATTATTAAATCCTAAACTTTAGATCTGATTATCTCCACCTGAGCCGCGGCTGTTTGATCCGCCTGCAGGAGAACTACCTGCAGCCTCTGGTGGCCGTGCAGCTGCTGCTCACCAAGGAGGACTACAACAAGGAGCTGTCGGTGGAATGCCGGGTGGAAGGCTGCAGCCTCCGCAACAATGATGAAAGGGACAAGTTCCTGGGCCGCGTCACCTTCAGGATCAAGGTTGTGGAGTAAAGAGCGAAGACGGCCCCTGGAACCCCACATCTGCTGAGGATTTGTGTTTAAATAAAAAAAACAAAAACGGAAGGAAGAGTCAAATATGTCAGAAAGGCGACTGAGTTCCACTCTGATGAGTCAGGCCTCTGGTAGGAGGGCCGGATGACATCAGATGTTGCTTTGATGACCTTTCTGACCCTTCTTTCTCTCATGATTTTTGCTGACCTCCTCAAACATCCCCAGAACCAACCCCCGGCTCTGGTCCTGACCCCTCACCCCTGCATCCCCCTGTGCCCTCGTTCCTCTTACTTTGGTTTTTAGTATAGAAATGTGATTTGATACCTTCCAGCCATGGCAGCCGTGCTCTCTGGAGCTGGTCCGGTTGGTTCTGATCTCCCTGCTGTTAGGATGAGTTTGTTGTTTTCATCTCTTAGACTTTATGAGAGACGGTATTACTGCGCGTGCTGCAAGGATTTCTAACTTGCTGTATAGTAGATTTGAAGAAGTAGAACATTTACAGTAAATCCCCAGAGTATTTACATCTCATTACACTCACAGAGACTCCAAGATGTACCTTGATAATCAAGTATAGCCAATGTATCCGAGTATATGAAACGCCCACTCCAAGCTCCCCTCCTGCTATAAATACATCGTGACCCTCACCATATTTAGGGAACTATAGATAGATCTTTGTGTTGTGGAGGGCGAAGCTGCAACCCAGTCTTGTGCCGTGTGTCTGTCTGTCTGTCTGCATGTGTGTCTGTCTGCCTGTCTTCCTGTTGATCCACCTCTCCACTGCGACGGCCAGCGCGTGGGCGAGCCCTCCTGGACTGGGACGAGGACTGGGAGCGGCGCTGCGTTTCGGCGGTGGCTGAGGCCACAAACACTCACAGAAGGTAGAGAGGAAGAGCTGCTCCTGAAGGAGGAGAGGAGAGGGAGGAGCGTTGCAAAAATAAAACCTTCACTGTAACTATGTACTGTATATTTCTGTGTGATCTGTATATCTATCTGGGTCTCAAAGATTGTTAGTTTACTCTCTTCAGCCTGTTTATCTGATTGTCTGCCAATCTATTACTCTTCAATGTATATATCTATACACACACACACACACACACACACACGACTGATCATATTTACCTAATCCACACTATTTTTGTCACAAAACACAATGTCTGTGCACTGTAAAGAAATATAATTTAAGCAAAGATTTACATAAAATGATCTAATTCAAAGCTATGTTTACACCGTCTGTAAAGGAACCCACAGTGAAAGAAGCATCTGTAACATCTCTTCAGGGTGCCTTAAGACCTGATGAAGTCTATTGTGGAATAAAAGTGATTTTGAAGAAAAAGAGATTTGAGTATTTTTACCTTTACTGCCGTTTGAGTCAAAGTTTCAAAACAAATACAAGGCGGTGACCTTTAACCTTTTACTCTGAAATGTTTTTTTCTTCAGCATTATCTTCACTCAGATCCACTCTCACTAAACGCTAACAAATGTATTTAGTTTTACGTAAATGTTTCAGATCAGATTCAGTATCAGACAAAGCAAACGAGTAAAATCTAAATATAGTTTTCAAAAACGTGGATTTCAAGGGTTAAGGGATCTAATCTGTTCAAACCAGCCAGGTGATAAAGTAAGTGACCCCTAAACCTCCTAACTAAGGTCAAAGGTCAGACGTTCTGCTGCTAGAGAGCAGAATTCATGGTTCCAGCAGGTGGTCCAGGTCCTGAAGCAGCAGACCATCACACTACCACCACCATGCTTTAGTGTTTGACTTCAGATGGAACAAAGTCAAACTTACTATTAAACAACAAAACAATGGAAACTTCCAGAAGGTTCCTCTGATTATTTACCCAGGAGGCTTTGGGGTCATCAGGATGTTTTGAGGAAACTGTGAACTGGTCTTTGTTTTGATCAGCAGAGGGACTTGGAGGCCATTTTTTCTCCCTGTTTTTTTTTATTGAATAATAATGAAGTCATGCTGTTGTGGGTTCAGGCCTGCTGTGTTGCTTTTGGAGATCTTTCAGCCTGCTTCATGATGTCAGACAGGTTCTGTTGAAGCTGTTTCTTAATTCAGAAACTAAGATTTGGAGACACGTCTTCACTAAGTAGGCTGGTGCATGTCCACACAGCTCTGATTGGTGTAGTACCAGCTGTTACCACACGAGGGAGCCAGAACACATTATTTAATCTGAACTCAGTTTGTAGAACTAAACTGTGAAGTGAATAACAGCTGGCAGTATTTCAGGAGCTCACCTTTTAGTTTTCCAGTGTTACTGCCCTGTGTTCTGTTTTCCTTTCAGGCAGATTGCTTTAATGTTTAAGGTCCAGGTTCTAATACTAAATAATATTACATTTCATTTATATTGTGCTTTACGTGATAAAAATCTCAAAGCACTTGCAGAAACTCAGTATGTTAAAGTAGTAACATGACTGGCAGATTAAAAGCTTTACTAAAACATAACGTTTTAGTCCTTTTAAAGCTGTCTGCAGGTGGGGTGAAAGCTCAGTCTGGTTCTGGTCTGTGTGTGAGTGGAGTGGAGCGGAGGGCTCGAGCGTAGAGGTTAGTGGGGTGAGAAGGTCTTTGAGATAAGAAGGAGCATTCCTTACAAGCGCCGATGAGTGAGGAGAGAGATTTTGTAAAGGTTCTGATGAAACCCAAACATGACTGATAGAGTTTTTAACCCGTATTGCCCTGAGGAAGAAGAAGTCGTGTTGGGGAGGATGCTGATGATTTTGTTTCTAATAGAATCTATTTTATTAGTGAAGAATCCCATAAAGTCGTTGCTGCTGAAGGCTAAGGGAATAGCTGGCTCAGAGCTAGGATTCTGTGTAAGTTTAGCAACTGGACTGAAAAGAAATTTAGGATTATTCTTATTCTCCTCAATTAGTGACGAATAATATGCAGTTCTAGCTTGTCGAAGCTTATTTTTATAAAGCACTAGACTATTTTTCCAGGATAAGTAGAACTCTTCCCGGTGTGTAGAGCGCCATGTTCTCTCCAGTATGTCAGCTGTTTCACTGCCGAATGCCGAAAACATGTCAGACTCCGTCTCATCTGATGACGAATTTCATTTTAACACTATATCAGATGAAGAAGAAACTTATTTTACTACTAGGATATCTTTATGAGCCAGAGTACACGGATGAAGAATTGCATTTGCTACACAAAACACACACATCAACACAGATTGTTGACAAAGCTACTGCAATCTATGATCAACCATCGGTGTAAAGATGATTGCATAAATAATGCGCTAAAATGCGAAGATGATTGCATGAATACGGCAGACATAGCGGAATAAATAATTTTTTAAAAACAAAACTTACCCAGATTTCTGGTACGGCCGAACTCTTCAAAAACAGTCTTTTGCTTTTCCCGAACTTTTTCCTGATGTAATGATCCTCTTTGAAGTGTGCACTGCACAAACGAAAGGTTTTGACTCATTCCAGCCGAGTATCCTTGGAGTAGCCGATTGTTAAAAGCCATGATGCCTTAGAGAAACGTTCTTAGGAAAAGTGTGAAACCGAAAAGGTGATCCTGTAACATCCTTATTGTTACAACCCGGGAACCTGCAGGTATGCACCATGGCTCGATATATTTAAGAAAAACTACTTTTAAGTGAATTTAGAAGTTGTTGTTTCACTCATACAGCCAGGATTAGCAGCGAATGTTCTATTGCTGCGGGGAGCGGCGCAGGGATACGAATGACAAAAAGTAGTCCCGTTGTAAGGTGACGTTGTAAATTTTTTCTCTTTGTTTGTGAGATGTAAATTAGCCATGCTTTCAGAGGCTAATCCTTTTGTGAGGCTAAACGGCACAGATAAAGCGCCCCCGAAACTAGCCACAACTACGTTTATGAATCACTTCTCCCCTGAGAATCTCTGAGCAGGGGGGTGTGTGTGAAATGGGTCAAAGTTTACAGAGCACTGGGTGGGTGAAGGAACACATAAAACATAATGTCTAAAAAAGCCAACTTTTCCTTTAAGGCTGGTTTATACTCTCTATGAGCTCCGCAACGGAGAGACGCACACGGAGCGTCTGAAAGGTTTTCACATTTGAACTTCTGTTCAGGCAGCGGAGTGCTGCAAAGCAATTCCCCGCCAGGACAACAGAGGGCGTAGCGCTATTCTGTGATATCCTGCCACCATGACACTCATGTATCCGGTTCACGATAGTGTATTTACTCGTGTTTTTACATTGTTTTAATGTATTTCAGAGACTTTTTAACACCGACTAATTTGTCCTTCATTCTCCACCACCTCTTCATCCAGTCGCCACCTCTAAACCCACGTTTCCCGTCGTTTCCATCCACGTTTGCTCCGTATTTTGTACTCCTTCAGTCACGGGTGAATAAACGTTCATATTTTCGGACTTTTCCGCGATGTGTTCTTCAATCTATTCTGGGTCTTCCGGTAAATATTTTTTTACTTATAACGGAGCAACGGCGGTGCTGGTGACGAAGTTACAGGAAGCGTCATCCTGACCAATCACAAGCTTGCGGTCTCCGTCACTTTCGACGGATGTTTAAAATTTGGGGCATGTCTCCGTCACCCTCCGCGAGCCAGTCGGAGAGCCCTTGCGCCGACATAAAATGGCGGTGCGTGCGTCCGTTTCACGCAGACGGACCGAGTATAAACCAGCCTTTATTCGTCACAGCTGCAGGTTCACTCATCTCTGCTCTGTCTGACTACAGGAAGTGAAACATTTTGCGTGGACGTTTCTCTTCTGCTGATCTTGTGTAGCTTAATCTAGACATACCGTAGCAGAAGCAGAAAGATTTTGCTCTGCAGGTCCTTCTGATCACCTCCATCAGGGCTGGAGGATGACTGCCCCTGGGCATGAAAGTGCCCAAAGCTGGCCAGGACCCCCAGAAAATGAATTTGTATGAAAGAAATGCAACAACAAATTGTACGCTTAGCATGCTGCCATCTTAAATTAACTGAGCGTGTAAACGGTGTGTGGGGGGAAGGGGGGGGGGCTCCACCCTGTATTTTGCCTTGGTTCCCAAATGCCTGGATACGGCCCTGGGTGCAGACCTGAGTTTTGAAAGTGATCTGAATTTTATGAAATAAATAAATATTACATGCTTATAAATTATTGCTTTATATTGTTAAACATCTGTAGTGGGTAAAAATCTACCTACTTTTTCCTTTTCAAGAACTTTATTTAGTTTTCTTGTTTTTTATTTGACTATTTTCCTGTCCTCTCTCTTATCTTGTATCTCCTCTCAGTTCTCCAGAAAAACTGCTTCCTGGATTTCCTACTTTTTCACATAATGAGCTAGCCTACTTTTAAACGAAGCAGTTATGGGATCTGCACTGCAAAAATAGCGACATGTGCGCTGCACGCCGCAGCAGTGAGGTGATGTCACCTGGGCATTGATGAGCTCCGGTGGGGCACGTCAGGCAAGAGTAAAAGAGGAAGTGCCAGAGAGCGGACATGAATGATGGTGTGTTTTATTTATTTATTTTTGGTGGCGCAGCTGGAGCTCATCCGATCAGCGTCTCTGTCCTCTCTGCTCAATAGAAGTCCTGGTGGAGTCCATATAAATAATGTCATATCAAAACTTTATTCAGGCTCCCCGTAATTAGAACCCTAAAGAAAACCCACTAATTGATTCCTGGTTGAAAATGCATTGTAATGCGCGTTACTGACATTGTACAGAGTAAAATATTACTGAATTTTTTTCTGTAAAGCCTTACATTACCGCGTTACAGCAAAAAGCAATGCATTACAGTAATTAATTACTTTTGTAACTCGTTACTCCCAACACTGTTCCTCACACCCATATGTCAGCACAAGGTCTAATGTATGATGGCAGGAGTGGGTGGAGCTATGGATTCTTTGAGTAAAACCAATTGAGTCTAAGATATTACTAAAGGCTACGTTGAGACGATCACTTTCAATGTCAGTTCACATCGTGTTAGTTCACCTGTTGAATTAATTATAGAGTCACTCAGATAAAGACAATAAAGTTTCTCTTACTAAATAGAACTTCTACTAAGAAATCACAGTGTAGCCATAGAAACACTACTTGATCTATATGGTGTGTGTGTGTGTGTGTGTGTGTGTGTGTGTGTGTGCCTGTGCCTGTGCCTGCTCTGTCTTCTCAATCCCCAGTGAGTCGTAGTTAAAAGGGAGTTTTCCTTCCCACTGTCGCTACATGCTTGCTTAGTATGAGGATTGTATCAACACACAGTCAGTGTCTTGATGCAATCTGCTGGGTTCCTTATATAGGAAACTTTTTCACTGATTGGCTTAATGAACTGAACTGTATTGGAATGTTTACTTTGTGAAGTGCCTTGAGACGACTCTTGTCGTGATTTGGCGCTATAGAAATAAACTGAATTGAATTGAATTGAATTGAAAATCCCCGCCACAATGACCTTATCAGTATTTAACACCAAATCAGACAAGAAATCTGAGATCTGATCCAAAAATTGAGAGTAGGGGCCTGGTGGACGATACAAGACTACAAACAAAAGTGGTTTTAGAGCTTTGCAATCCGGATTAGGCAAACTAAGAATTAGATGTTCAAAAGAACTGTAGCTATTAATTGGTAGGGGACTGATTAATAAATCTGAATGAAAGATGGTTGCTACTCCTCCTCCTCGCCCTGTACTACGAGCACCTTGTTGCACCTTACTTTTAGGGAAAACTCTGTGTTTAGCGCACTGGTTTATCTGGAGTTGAAAGGGTTTGCTTGCGTAGTTAGCTTAGCCTCGGCGCGGCTATGGCTACTTCTGTCTCTCCCTCTCCTGCTCTGTGTGTCAGATGTTTACTCCTCTGCCTCCTTTAGTGATAATGGTACGTGTAATAAATGTAGCATTGTGTAGCTTTGGAGGCAGTACTACTGGAGACGGTACGTTGGAAGCATAGGCCCAGAACCCAGCCTGCGGGACACCCAACCCGCCCACGTTTCCAACAGATTTTCCCCACTGAGAAGCCGACTCTGGTAATTGGCAGCTCCATAGTCAGAAACCAGAGGTGGAAAGAATACTAAAATTTGTACTTAAATACAAACCTTTGATGAATTTTTACTCAAGTAAAAGTAAATAGTATCTTAAATGAAATTTACTCAAAGTAAAAGTTACTTAATTAATTAAGGATGCACTCTTCTAAGTAGTGCAAAACCACAATGAGATATGAATCTCAAATTGTTTTTTTATTAAAAGAAAAACTACAAATTAAAGTGTAATGATAGTTTAAGGTGTAATATGAGTTCAAGCAAGTTACTTTAGGTAATAAAATCAATTCAAACATCTGAACCCCTTTTTTCAGGCTCCCCCTAAAGACAGAGAATCTGATGGTAATAGAAAATGGTATAACACCAGCTCACAACACACACACACACACACACACACACACACACACACACACACACACACACACACACACACACACACACACACACACACACACACACACACACTGGGATTATGATCCAGCCATTGAGAACAGGACGTTCACATTGATTGGATGAGGTTTTTCCAGGACTATGAGTTTCAAATGTGATTCAAATTCTTCTTTTTTTTTTATTCATTAGTTGCCATCACTAGCTACGTTTACATGGGCACAAGTAATCAGCACGAACGCCCTATCAGATCTAAAATTGTTCGTGTATCAGAATCAGAATCAGAAGGATTTTATTTCCAGATGTGTGAGAAATCACAACATTAGGAAATTGTTGGAATTGTAAACATGTCAATCGGAATATTCTGATCCGATACGGCCCGATCGGAATGAAATTTCATTCTGATTGAGAGAGGTGGTTTTGTCCGATCATCATTCCGATTGACGTCCATGTACACAGCCATTCTGATTGTTGGGGTAAGACAAGGCCCACTGCGCATGTGTGCAACTTCAGCGTGACGTCTTTCTGCCTTTGCAGACGCTCAGGACAAGTGGAAAACATGGCGGGAGGTAAACAGAAGTGGTTTGTTGCCGACGCTATT
This sequence comes from Aphyosemion australe, assembly GCA_006937985.1. Taxonomy (NCBI): domain Eukaryota; kingdom Metazoa; phylum Chordata; class Actinopteri; order Cyprinodontiformes; family Nothobranchiidae; genus Aphyosemion; species Aphyosemion australe. Next base: position 570,722 of record SSNS01000156.1, on the reverse strand, counting down.
GTTTTACTGGAAACTTTACGGGAGCTCAATATTACTGAACGTCTCGATGGCCGAACGGCGCTCAAGTACATCTAAAGATGCAGGAAGCAGGAATTCACCCAAGTATCGACCGAATCAAAAACCGCTGGAAAAGTTTGAAAGCAGCGTGTTACAAGGCAAAAACTCAACTCTGCACATGCTCAACCTTTTTAATCTGACTGAATGCTTGGTGCGTGTATACTCACGACATGATCGGATCATTTCAGTTAGTGTCCATGTAAACAGAGATTTGGGTTTCCGATCAACCAAGATTTGAATCGGCTAGGGGAAGTTTGGCGCATGTAAACGTAGCTAGTGGAGCGCATTTCAAGCTACATGGCAAAAAAATCTCCAGAAAAACCTCTCCTACCCTACCTTTAAACTACTGATCTGTAACCCTCAATGGATAACTAACGATAAGTCTTGTGACTTTCCCTGAATGACCCAAAGAAAACCAAACTGTCAGGTATCCCACTAAATATTTTTGTAAAAGAACACAAATAGAAATAAAGCCTGTTTTATTAAGTAACACATACATAATCTATCATTCTAGGCTTTTGAAGACTTTGATTTGGCTCATGACCCCTTATGATGAGTAAGACAGATGGATGCAGCGTTCCCTCGCCCGGACGTTCCCTCTGGAGCCAGGCCTGGAGTTGGGGCACGCTGGCGAGCGCCTGGTGGCCCGGCTTTCACCCATGGAGCCCGGCCGGGCATAGCCCGAAGAGGAGACGTGGGTCCCCCTTCCCATGGGCCCACCACCTGTGGGAGGGGCCAAAGGGGTCGGGTGCAATGTGGAAAGGCTGGTAGCCGAAGGCAGGGACCTTGGCGGTCTGATCCTCGGCTACAGAAGCTAGCTCTTGGTACGTGGAATGTCACCTCTCTGGTGGGGAAAGAGCCGGAGTTGGTGTGTGAGGTTGAGAGGTTCCGGCTAGATATAGTTGGACTCACCTCAACGCATGGCTCTGGCTCTGGAACCAGTTTCCTCGAGAGGGGTTGGACTCTCTACCACTCTGGAGTTGCTCCCACTGAGAGGCGCCGAGCAGGGGTGGGCATACTTCTTGCCCCCCATCTTGGTGCCTGTACGTTGGGGTTTACCCCGGTGAGCGAGAGGGTAGCCTCCCTCCGTCTTCGGGTGGGGGGACGGGTCCTGACTGTGGTTTGTGCTTATGCACCAAACTGCAGCTCAGACTACCCACCCTTTTTGGAGTCCCTGGAGGGGGTACTGGAAAGCGCTCCTTCGGGTGACTCCCTCGTTCTGCTGGGGGACTTCAATGCTCACGTGGGCAACGACATTGAGACCTGGAGAGGTGTGGTTGGGAGGAACGGCCCCCCTGATCTGAACCAGAGTGGTGTTCTGTTATTAGACTTCTGTGCTCGTCATGGATTGTCCATAACAAACACCATGTTCAAGCATAAAGGTGTCCATATGTGCTCTTGGCACCAGGATACCTTGGGCCGCAGGTCGATGATCGATTTTGTTGTCGTTTCATCTGATCTGCGGCCGCATGTCTTGGACACTCGGGTGAAGAGAGGGGCGAAGCTGTCAACTGACCACTACCTGGTGGCGAGTTGGCTTCGATGGTGGGGGGAAGATGCCGGTCAGACCCAAACGTGTTGTGAGGGTCTGCTGGGAACGTCTGGCAGAGTCTCCTGTCAGAAGGAGCTTCAATTCCCACCTCCGACAGAACTTCGAACGTGTCCCGGGGGAGTCAGGGGACATTGAGTCCGAATGGGCCATGTTTTGTGACTCCATTGTTGAGGCGGCTGACCGCAGCTGTGGCCGCAGGGTGGTAGGTGCATGTCGTGGCGGCAACCCCCGAACCCGCTGGTGGACACCAGTGGTTAGGGATGCTGTCAAGCTGAAGAAAGAGTCCTATCAGGTCTTTTTGGCCTGTGGGACTCCGGAGGCAGCTGATAGGTACCGGCAGTCCAAGAGGAATGCGGCTCGGGTGGTCGCGGAGGCAAAAACCCGGGCATGGGAGGAGTTTGGTGAGACCATGGAACAAGACTTCCGTACGGCTTCGAGGAGATTCTGGTCCACCATCCGGCGCCTCAGGAGGGGAAAGCAGTGCACTACCAACACTGTTTACAGTGGGGAGGGTGTGCTGCTGACCTCGAGTCGGGACGTTGTGAATTGGTGGGCCGAGTACTTCGAAGACCTCCTCAATCCCACCGGCACGTCTTCCAGTGTGGAAGCAGAGTCTGGGGACTTTGGGTTGGGCTCTCCAATCTCTGGAGTCGAGGTCACTGAGGTGGTCAAAAAACTCCTCGGTGGCAAGGCTCCGGGGGTGGATGAGATCCGCCCGGATTTCCTTAAAGCCCTGGATGCTGTGGGGCTGTGTTGGTTGACGCGGCTCTGCAATATCGCGTGGACATCGGGGGCAGTTCCACTGGACTGGCAGACCGGGGTGGTGGTCCCCCTATTTAAAAAGGGGGACCGCAGGGTGTGTTCCAACTACAGGGGGATCACACTCCTGAGCCTCCCTGGTAAGGTCTATTCAGGGGTTCTGGAGAGGAGGGTCCGTCGGATAGTCGAACCTCGGATCCAGGAGGAGCAATGTGGTTTTCATCCAGGCCGTGGAACACTGGACCAGCTCTATACCCTTGGGGGGGGTCCTGGAGGGTGCGTGGGAGTTCGCCCAACCAATCTACATGTGTTTTGTGGATTTGGAGAAGGCGTTCGACCGCGTCCCTCGGGGGGCCCTGTGGGGGGTACTCTGGGAGTATGGGGTACCAGGCCCCTTGATACGGGCTGTTAGGTCCCTGTACGACCAGGGTCAGAGCTTGGTCCGCATTGCCGGCAGTAAGTCGGGCTCGTTTCCGGTGAGAGTTGGACTCCGCCAAGGCTGCCCTTTGTCACCGATTCTGTTCATAACTTTTATGGACAGGATTTCTAGGTGCAGCCAAGGTGGTGAGGGGATCCGTTTTGGTGGCCTAAGGATCAGGTCTCTGCTTTTTGCAGATGATGTGGTCCTGTTGGCTTCGTCAGAACGTGATCTCCGGCTTTCGCTGGAGCAGTTCGCAGCCGGGTGTGAAGCAGCTGGGATGAGAATCAGCTCCTCTAAATCCGAGACCATGGTCTTGAGTCGGAAAAGGGTAGAATGCCTTCTCCAGGTCAGGGACGAGGTCCTGCCCCAAGTGGAGGAGTTTAAGTATCTCGGGGTCTTGTTCACGAGTGAGGGAAGGGTGGAGCGTGAGATCGATAGGTGGATTGGTGCTGCATCTGCAGTGATGGGGGCGTTGTACCGGTCTGTCGTGGTGAAGAGGGAGCTGAGCCGAAAGGAGAAGCTCTCAATTTACCGGTCGATCTACGTTCCTACCCTCAACTATGGTCACGAGCTTTGGGTAGTGACCGAAAGAACGAGATCGCGGATGCAAGCGGCCGAAATGAGTTTTCTTCGCAGGGTGGCTGGACTCTCCCTTAGAGATAGGGTGAGGAGATCGGTCATCCGGGAGGGGCTCGGAGTAGACCCGCTGCTCCTCCACATCGAGAGGAGCCAGTTGAGGTGGCTCGGGCATCTGATTAGGATGCCTCCTGGACGCCTCCCTGGTGAGGTTTTCCGGGCACGTCCAACCGGGAGGAGACCCAAAGGAAGACCCAGGACACGCTGGAGAGATTATGTCTCTCGGCTGGCCTGGGAACGCCTTGGGATTCCCCCGGAGGAGCTGGCCCAAGTGGCTGGGGAGAGGGAGGTCTGGGCTTCCCTCCTTAGGCTGCTGCCCCCGCGACCCGACTCCGGATAAGCGGGAGAAAATGGATGGATGGATGGATGGATTTGGCTCATAGTCTAATACGGTCTGCAGCACCAGTTTGTGATGTCAGCGGCCTGAACGCCAGGTAAATCCTCCAGATTATACAAAAAATCTGATGTGTTAAAACTATTTGGATCACATCTGAACTTCACACTTCATCAGGATCACGTAAGTGGAACCCAGCAGAAACACCAACATATACGCGCCAAAACCATTCTATATCCTAAAGAAGGTAGAAATATGCAGTTTGCACATTTATTACACAGACTGGATATGTATTCTAGAAATCTATGAATCTATTGTTCCTAAGAAAATGTTGCAATCCAGAAATCCAAAACATTGTTCATCAAGGACACTTTAGATATCTGAAATGTAATTCTTTCTAGGCCAAATGACGTTACAGTTCCCATTCGTGTGTATTGGATTTGCTGCCTCCTATCCACAAACACATTCTTCCTGTCTGGAATAGACAACGTGGAGCAGAAACTGATTTCTTACAGGAGAAACTCCTTGATTACAACTTCATCAACCATTTCAAAACAGATAGGAAGAAGTCATTTGTTTCTGGGAAGATTGCAGTTCTAAAATAAAAAATATTTGTGATATCTAAAAAAAATACAGATTTTTTATTTTACCACTTTAAAATAAGTTTTACCAGTAAGTTAGCAACAGCCATACTTCCAATAAATGAAATGAGATTTTCTCTAACTTAATTCCAACTAGTACAGATGTTATTATGTAAATCCTTAAATATAATTTCTACTGGTATCAAGATAGCTGTTGATATTTTTATTTTCAATGACTAGTAAGAATATAATTTGAACTAGGATAAATGTTATTATTGCTATTTAAAAAGGGAATTACTGAGGTGCAATTACTGATTAAATGTTACAATGGCTTGCCTAAGGGGGAACGCTAAATAGCACAAACAAATCAAACGACGTTGCCAGTGAGCAGAAAAAGACCGTCTACACTGATCTTAGTTGTCTGAACAGAAAATAGGATTGGCTGAGTATGAAGGTATCGGGTGTGGAAAGTGTAGCTAAGGAGAGCTAGAGATGTTCTCGCCACGGTCAAGCAAACTATCCAAATTAAAAAAACAAAAGATTTAGAAAGAAACATTGGGATACATTGCAACAGATTAACGAACTTAAGGTAGTACAGCCATTTTAACTGTTGATCCTCTCTCCCAAGGACAGGAGCAAGAATTCCCACTGGGAAATATCCCGTTTAAGATTAGCCAAAAGGGTTATAATGACTCCCAAAAAGGTCTTTAAAGTAACGTGTAATCTAAATACCTAATCTAACCCTTTATTTTCACTACTATGTTATTGTGGTTTATAACTAAAGGTTTCTTCTGTTTATTTTCATGCAGAAAATCAGAGAAAAAGTGATGAAATATGGATGCTGGCCCCGTTCTGGTAAAAGAAATCCCAAAATAAAAAACACGAACAAGTTAAATAAACATTTTGAATCATTTAGATAAGTCACTTTAGAATATTATAACACTGTAGAATTATAATATTTCACAATTATACAATATAGTATATTTTTTTATAAAAACAAATTACTGTAGAATATTTTTGAAAGTCATTGAGCAATGGATAACATTTCTGATCAAAGATAAAATATTAGAATATTTTAGAATGTCATATATTTGACTCTTCCTCCTCTTCATCATCTTTATTGAGGTTGGCTGGCATAATAATTGTCCCTCTCTATTTTTCATAGAAATCTTAGTTTAAAACTGCAAAATGTATTTAATATTATAATTGTTATTATTACTGTTACCATCTTTCTGAAGATTATATTGAAAAAACATGTCGTGAGAGTTTCAGAAACCTTCCATCATTAGGTTTAGAGAGCCGACTGTAAACACGAGGAGAGGCCGAGGCAAGGAGGCAGTTTTCCAGTTTAGCAGACATCCTAATATTTGGTGCCTCACAGACCCGTTCTGATTGGTCCCAAAATGTGGCTAGCTTGATCGCTGATGATTGGTTGGGTGAGGTTCTGTAATTTTAAGAGTCCGTGAAGAAGCACACCGACCTCATTTATGGTGCGAGTGGAAGTGTCTAAATTTAGATGCTGGCCCTAAAAAGGGCTAAATTTGTCAGGGCTTATTTTAGATCAAATGGAGCCAATGAGCTGAACCTCTAAAAGAGCTACAGGCATTGTTTTACTCTTCTGAATGTTAACCTTTGAACCTGAGATCTGACCAAATGTACCAAGAAGAGTCAACAGCTTGGGGATACCAAACAGAGGATCTGAAATATACAGTATAAAAGCATATCATGGGCATAAAGAGATACTTTAAGAGTAGATCCTCGACATGGGATGCCACTGATGTCTGGGTCCTGCCTGCTCAGCAGCAACTGCAAACAGGAGAGGTGAGAGTGGGCATCCCTATTTCCACGGTTCAAATCAAAATAATCTGAACTAGTATTACTGGTGCAGACAGCTGCTAACGGAGAGGAATATGGCTATTTTATCCAGGAAATAAATTTGGGTCCAAATTTAAATCTCATCAAAGTTTCTAAGAGGTAGTCCCACTCCACCCGATCAAACGCTTTTTCAGCATCGAGGGAGAATACTACTTCATCAACGTTTTGGTTGGGTAGACCAGGCATGTACAGCATGCTAAACAGACATCTAAAATAAAAAAACAATTGTCGATTTTTCACAAAACCTGTCTGGTCAGGTGAAACGATAGTAGGTAGCACCGTCTCAAGGTACCAGGCCAGGACCTTCGCCAGAATTTTAGGGTCGATGAATATTTTATCCTTCCCGTCGTGTGACACAAAGTCTCGCCGGCAACAGCAGGCTGTAGCAAACATCCTGTCGACCTCGAAGACGCTTCTTCATGCCTGGAAACGCAGCTCTGGCGTGGGCCACCCCTGCCTTGTAGTTGGGGAAGATTGCAATCAATGCCCCATTGTATCAAAGCTGGTCACAAGAACGTGCATGAGTCCGAATCTTCGTACATTATTGATAACTTTGGTTGTTGAAGAACTCGGTGGGATCGATCTATTTTCAGTTCTGACTCCAGTTGAAGCATTTCTTTTAGCATCTTATGCCAGAGTTGTCTTTGAGGCCTCAGGAATTCCAAGAATCCAAATATTGCATCTTCTCGACAAACTTTTGAGATCCTCGTAGCTTGAAGTTCCGAAATGTCCCTCTTGAAGTCTCCTACTGCATTCTGCAATGAGATAACTTCATCAGACCAAGTGGACAGTCTGCCTTTCACCTCCGTTATGCTCGATTTGACCTGCCCTACAGTATTCTGCAGTTCGGCTCCAAGCATGTGCAGCTCTCCTTTGATAAAATTGAGATCTTCCACCACAGTTCCTTTCAGTTTATAATCAAACTTTTCCAAGAATTCCGCCTTCAATACCTTGACTTCATCTTTAACAGATTCAGCTCACCAGGGCCTGAATCCGGTGTCAGCAGATCCGGAAGAGTTGAGGCCGTGGCCGTCTTTCCAGGGGATGCATCTACTTCCTGAGTTGCACCACAAGTATTCCTGCTCTCATTAGCATTAGTTGCATTTCTATTAATCCTTCCGGGAACCACAATGAATGTCAGAACTACAGGACACAACGACGGCGACAGACCGAGCGGGACGCGAACCCGCGACCTTCCGATTGCGGGGCGTCCACTTAACTCCTATGCCACCGTCGGCCCAAGGTGTCTAGGTGTATGGGGTACCAGGCCCCCTTAATACGGGCTGTTAGGTCACAGCACAGTCAGTGTCAGAGCTGTTTGCATTGCCGGCAGTAAGTCGGGCTTGTTCTCAGTGAGAGTTGGACTCCGCCAAGGCTGCCCTTTGTCACCGATTCTGTTCATAACTTTTATGGACAGGATTTCTAGGTGCAGCCAAGGTGGTGAGGGGATCCGTTTTGGTGGCCTGAGAATCAGGTCTCTGCTCTTTGCAGGCAGGCAAAAAAGTCATGCCTTCCAAAGGACTTTGGTCCACACCAATAGCCTATTGCTATAGGGCGAACTGCTGCACTGAGAACACCATCGCCACAGTCCATCATACAGTTCTCACTCATTTGGAGCATCTGTGCTAGATTGTTGTAGATTGAGGATTACAGCTCAGCATTTAACACAATCCTCCCTGACACTCTGTGGCATGTTCCTGGATAGGGCTGGGTGGTAAACCAAAAATTTGAAATGGAAATGGAGGATGATTCATTTAGGGGAGCAGCAGGTTGTTTGCAGCTTGTTGCTCTGCGTCATTTTAAATGAGTTTAAAAATCAGGGAACTTTGAAAGAAGGGCTTCCAGACCTGGAAAGCATTCGCTTCAGTGCGAGGAAATCCTCCTGCATGCGCTCTTGTGAAACAACCTTGTGGTTCTGCTGCGCTGGCCTGTGAACCATAGTCAGACGCACTCCGAGCTCCTGTTCACAGCTCTTCAGCGCCCTAATAGCGAGATGCATTGAGAATGGTGTCCAAGTGTGAGATAATGCTCAGGTGCTCTGCTTGGAATCTGTTCTTGATTGACTTTGTTACCTCTGCGATGTACTCTCTCTCTCTCTCTGTGTGCGTGTGTGTGTGTGCGTGCGTGCGTGTGTGTGTTTGTGCGTGTGAATTGTAATCTGTCACAATGACATCTGCCTTCAGATGTTTCTGTCAGGGTTAAAAAAATGGTGAAATATTGAACGTATCTGGCTAACGTGACTCAATACAACCAAAACAAAAACAATGATCATGGACTTCAGAAACTGCAAAAGAGATCCTGCTTCTCTGGCCATTAAGGGGGCATGGGTGGGGCAGGTGGCCTCGTTCCTTGGGACCTGAGGTGGAAAACAAACAGCATAGCACTGTCCAAAAACACTCGACAGAGACTTAATTTCCTGCAAGTTGTGTGAAAGAACAATCTTGAGGAGAGGCTGCTGGTGTCCTTTTACAGCGTCAGTGCTGGTATGCTCCATCACTGTGTGGTTTGCTGCCTGCTCAGAAGCAGACAGGGAGGATCTGCAGAGAAGATCATTGGTTAACTCATGCCCACCTTGGAGAGCACTGCCAGCTCCAGATGCCTAAATAGAGCCCAGAAGGTTGTAGCTCACTCTTCTCACCCCGGACACGTACTATCCCTGAGGTCCCTGAGGAGCAGAAAGACCGTTTTCACCTGTGTGCTGTAAGAACTCCTTGTCTTAAATACAATGGGGATCCATTTTTATACTGGCGGGAATGATATTTTTTGCCTACTGTGCCTTTAATTTTAGAATTTAGAATCCAGTTAATCATATATTTTAATCACTTTTCTATACAGGTTTATTGATACACGTATGATTCCTGTACTCTTTATTGACCCTTTTATAACCATGATTTAGGCATGTTTACACCAAGCTTTAAGGTCACAGCCGAAAACAAGAAAGTTCTCATCTCATGTGGGTCTGTTATTCTGGTCATAAACTGGGAAAGAAGGGAGGTGAGGATTCTCTGACCTGGACAGATAAGACAGGAGAACGTTTAGACCAGATGGCTCCATTCCTGGAGCCTGATACCATGAGAAATGTCTGTTACCAGGGAAACCAGAATTATGACCTTGGGAGGTACCAGGCGGTCCCAGGGACTGCAGAAGGGATAAAGTCTGTGTGCATGCTGTGAAACTTCAGATTCGCCATTATACGCTGGGAGATGGTCGGAATCTCCCCAAGTGACACTGGGTTAAAATAAGGATGTAATAAAGAGTTTACATTGATTGCAAGGAGGCGGACTTTATGGCTCGTTCTTTGTCGATCAGAAGATTTAACGAACCGGGAGAGTGGAAAAAGAACAAAGTCAAATGCTGAACCAGCTCGGAGGAAAGAAGAAGGCCTGGTCCAGCATCACACGGGCCTGAGAGGAGGGACGCCAGCCGTGCTGCTTGAACATCATATTCTTTGAGCAAAATACATCAGAAAACAGAAAGAACATTTTTCCCCACAACAATACACATAGAAGGCGTCGGTTTGCGTTTCTTTGCTTTACTGTATAGCTCGTTGTTCTTATTGAAGCTGTTGGACTGACTGTTTTTCTTTGAACACCATATCTGTGGAAGCTGCTGCAATCCCGTCATATGATGACAATAAAGGATTCTGATTCTGATGATGTGGTCCTGTTGGCTTCATCAGAAAATGACCTCCAACTTTTGCTGAAGCGATTCTCAGCCAAAAAGCGGCTGGGATGAGAATCAGCTCCTCTAAATCCGAGACCATGGTCTTGAGTCGGAAAAGGGTAGAATGCCTTCTCCAGGTCAGGGACGAGGTCCTGCCCCAAGTGGAGGAGTTCAAGTGTCTCGGGGTCTTGTTCACGAGTGAGGGAAGGGTGGAGGGTGAGATCGATAGGCGGATTGGTGCTGCGTCTGCAGTGATGGGGGCGTTGTACCGGTCTGTCGTGGTGAAGAGAGAGCTGAGCTGAAAGGCGAAGCTCTCGATTTACCGGTCGATCTTTGGTCCTACCCTCACCTATGGTCACGAGCTTTCGGTAGTGACCGAAAGAACAAGATCACGGATACAAGCGGCTGAAATGAGTTTCCTCCGCAGGGTGTCTGGGCTCTACATAGGATAGGGTGAGAAGCTGAGTCCTCTGGGAGTAGACCCGCTGCTCCTCCACATCGAGAGGAGCCAGTTGAGGTGGCTCGGGCATCTGGTTTGGATGCCTCCTGGACGCCTCCGTGGTGAGGTTTTCTGGGCACGTCCAACCGGGAGGAGACCCAAAGGAAGACCCAGGACACGCTGGAGGGACTATACCTCTCGGCTGGCCAGGGAACGCCTTGGGATTCCCCCGGAGGAGCTGGCCCACGGGGCTGGGGAGAGGGAAGTCTGGGCCTCCCTCCTTAAGCTGCTGCCCCCGCGACCCAGAGTAAAATGGATGAAGCCTCAAATAAAGCTGCTTATTAGAAAGTGTTACCCCATAATGGTGCGGTTTCCTTAACGCTCGTTCATGGGTTTGTGTTTGTACGGCAGTAAATGAACTCAGCAGAGACTGAGGAGAGCACCACGGCCAGAGAACTTCAGATCAGAAGTAAAAGACATTTGATGGATCCGGTCCTCACGTGTGTCCATCCGTCTCGTGACTTAAGGCTGCTCCATCCTTCAGAGTCACCAGCAGGTCCTGCTAAAAGTGAGATAATCTCCTGGGGTTTAGCTCCAGCAAGAGTCCACCTTAATGGCTCCTAAGCTCTTAACATTCTTCTGCATGTCTCTCGGTACAAGGCTTCAGATTTCTATCAAACCTCTTTCAGGAGTTCTTGATTCATTTTTGAACACACCTCAAACAGCAGATTTTTATTCTTCAGTAGCAACACTAAATTGATTCTTAATCATGTTTAATCCCAGCTGGAGAACGTAGCTGTGGTTCAGCAGCTTGTCTGTTTCTAACCGCCTGGAGCAGGAAGCCCTGGCAGCATCCTGAGAAGGATTAATGCAACAGATATTTTTAGGTTTTACTCCTAGATCCTGGAGGACGTGTCACCATCTGAGACCTTCTTGGACGCTGCTGGAACAATTTTAAACCTGAGGATAACGACAAACAACATGAAGAACAGATACGCGGGTTTCAAAAGATATTTCTTTAATTTCTTTCAATTAAATTCAAGAATACGTCTTTTTTGTGTCAAATATTCCTACTTTTAGCTCATATTTACAAGTTCATGAACATGCATTTGTAACATAACTTGTAAAAACTCAAATTTGTCAGATTGAAAACAGATAAATAACCAGAGACAAGCAACAAGAATAATAAGATCGATTTAAACTATTTAGAGTCTCTAGATCCAATCACCAAATCTGAAGAATCCTTTTAGGCCAGTTTGACTCATTCACACTCACCTCAAACTACAGACGAACCCTGAATCATCACCACGCTCCCGGGGAACGGACGCAGAAACCCTGGTACGGGAATTTATCGCCCCAATTATCTAAGTTGTCTTCCATCCTACGCAGCAGCGAGCTGCTACTGCTGCACTTTAGTCTCCACGAGCCGGCAGGTTGAGCCTCAGACACCAACAGTGAAGGCAGTGGGGGGTGGGGGGTGGGGGGGCTAAACCTTAAATTACAAATGACTCTCTCTGCTTAGACAGGTTAGTATTTCTCTACATACATGGCAAACAGATGGTGTGAAGCTTAAATGTTTGGGTGAAGTCTGGTAACACTATACAGAGAACTTGTCGGCCAAATGTTGTTAAAAAGCACTTTTAATTGTACAAACTGCGTGGCTTTATGGTGGCATCGATACAGATGCTTCAGAATTACCGTTTTCTAGAGCGGACCACCTTTAAGGTCTAGATGACCACTAAGTGGCTGTTTGGTTGCTATCCTAAAGTTACCCACATTAATTATGCAAAACCTGCTTTCATGCGTCAGATTAAACCGTATTTCTGGCACACAGCGAACTCCTCTAGCACGCAGTCATCAACATCATCAGCATGTCCTGGAGAGAAGCTGTGAACCAGGAATGACGTGTAAAATTCATCATCACATCTTCCTCAGGAGCAGCTCATCTGTAAACCGTGAGCATCGCCACAGAGAACCGATGTCCCACTAAAGGAGCTCCTGCTCCCCTCTCATGAAACTCCACCCATTTTTAGATTGTTATGAGAAAACACATAGAGTGATTAGGTGTTAGATGGTGAACCGGCGCCTGCTCACAGCAGGATGCACGTGCCAGACTTCTTGTCATCATCCAGACCTCCTGCACCTTCTTTCCTGTTGGGATCGCTGAGCTCGTCGAACAGTCCCGTGTCAATCATCTCCTGCTGCCACTGAATGGGCACGGCGCCTGTGCTGAAGTCATTAAAGAATTTCTCGTCCTTGGTATCGAACACGATGCCCTTGATCTCAGAGAACTCGGCGATGTCGCCCGTATCCTTGGCGTACACCACGTTGGGTTTGGGGACCCAAGGAGGATCCACCAGTCCTGCCTCAAGTCGAGGAAAGTTGATGCTCTTGAACCAATCGTGCTTCCTCGGATCCTCCATGTTGTTCCTGTTGGGACAAAACATTGTTCAGTACATCGTTATGTCAGTATCATTGCTGTGTTTACAGAGTCTAGTTGAAGCAGGTGATGTGTCCTTGATTCAAAACATCTAATTGAAATAGATGGATCACCTCCTCAGCAGTTCCTCAAGAAGCCTGCTAAGCTGCTGTTAGTTCAAATCTGGTGTGATGGAGCAGAGAAACATCTAAAACATGCAGGATAGTGGCTCTGGAGAACAGTCCACCTCTGCTGTGCGTCTGCTGCCAGCCACTAGGGGGCTTCATTAGGCATGTGGCTGGTCTGTATCTGTGATGGGTCGTCCATCTCTACCCAGCTGGGTTAGTCTGATCTTCATAGCAGAGAAAAGCAGGCCACTAAACATCAGAGCACCACGTGCTAACTCTGACGCTAACCGTAACCCGTACTAATGAACTCTGCTCTTACCTAAATCCCAGGCGCTCGTCCATTTTTTTCTTGAGGAACTGTTGGATGATGTCCTTGGTGGCGGCATCGAAACACTTGTGCTCCCACTTTGGCTCCTCATTGAGAATTCTGCGCTGCACTTCTTCCTTCTCCACCTTCTCTTTTTTGCTCTCGGGACCTTTGAAAGGTGTGTAGCCAGCCACCATTTCATAGATACTGCAGCCCAGGGCCCACCAGTCCACCGATGTCCGGTACGGTGTTTTGGTCAGGAGCTCAGGGGCCATGTATGCTCCTGTACCCGCCTGGACGGTAAAGATGAAGGGACATTAGAGGGACAAGATTATAAAAGTAGGACGTGTTTTAATAGTTAGAAAACATTCAGAGCTTTGAAAAAACAAAAGAACGTATGTTATTTCTCATCCCTCCTTCAGCATTCTCATGCTTATCCACTCCACCACCACCCCTTTCCCTGAGTGACCCCACCAGCAGCCTTAAACTAGGAGCTTAATCCTAATGCTAAGCCTGCTAGCTGTCAAGAGTTGTGTGTGTCTGCACATTTACTGTCTCTTATATAAGGTCGGTCCGTTTCTGCGTGCAGAAATGCACCCAGACATCCACAAACCACCGATGATAACGGAACCATCTGCTGCTGCTCGGCTGCAGAGTTCTTAAGGTTTCTCTCACTCTTAAACAGGACACCTGGCCACTCTTCCTGTTGATCTGGACATTTGAGGGATTAACCAAAGTTAAAAACTTCAAATTGTCCCCTGGATGAACCTTGACTCTGATGGGGGGGCATCTTGATTCTCCAGGAATGTGTGACTATGAATATTTATGGAGGACCTAACGTGTTTCTATGGTTATTTCCTTTCCAAGGCAGACTGGGATTATCGAACATATTTGGCATATTTAAATCTGCTCTTCACCTGGTTGCCACAGATACACACCTGCCTGCTGTGCAGACCTACAGAGAGGAACTCCTATCAGACCATCCAGGCCTAACTATAGACATGGAAAAAATTGCTTGCAAGTGATCATGTCCCAGCAAATGCAAAGCAAGTTTCACTTGAGTCTGTGGATCTAATCAGGGACAGACTTGTGTAAGCCCTCTAAGAGGATTACGGGACCAAAGCCAGCCAGGCCTGTAAGAGGTTACCCCAGTCACTTGGGCTGCCTGAGGAGCAATGGAGTGCTGATAATGAGCTTAAGGGACTTTCATAGAGCCCAGAGCTTACTCTTTGCTCCTGCTCCTGAAAGTAAGTCCGATAAGAAACCTGCTGCAAATTGTCCTAAAATGTTCCTGGTGCACATGTGGGTGAGCAGAAGTATGCAGCTGGTATCATGCAAACATACAAAGGAAATAAAACACCAGATCCTTCAAAGGAAAGTCCAGAAGATCCACCTGAATGACTCCCATTGAGAAAAACATGGAGACTGTGAAAGTGGCTTCATTCAGCCTGAATATCTAAAAGTCTCTGATGCAAAATGGAGGCTAGGCTACGTTACATAATGGATTCAGAAAGTCTAATTGTGAGGATCTTTAAACAAACCATTAATCCCCGTCCGGATTTAAATTGAAAACCCGACATGAGGGTGAGTGTATGTCTACAACCTGGGATCAGCCTGCCACCCAACAACCACTGGTCCAAGTTCATTTGGACTTTTTTGCTCTTTAGAGATGAACAGCTACTTTTAGTTTGCCACACATACTAGGGGGCGGGTTCCACACCGATTCTTAGCTTTTGCAACCGTAACATTCCATGTGTGTCCAAATCCTCACCATCTGTGTGACGGTCTTCCCTGTAGAGATCTCTATGGCCAGACCCAGATCTGACAGTCGGCACTGGCCTTGGCTATCCAGCAGCACGTTCTCAGGCTTCATATCACGATACACAATGTCCATGGCATGCAGATGCAGGATGCCGGTGGCGATCTGTGCTGTGTAGTGAATGATGCGCTTCATCTCAATGCCTTTGTTCACGCCCTTGCCATCATAGCCTATGTTGTATATGTGGTACTTGAGGTCTCCCCCATTCATCAGGGTCATGACAAGGCACAGGTGGGTCTTGGTGTCAAAAGCGTAGGCCAAGTTGACTAGAAACAGGCTGTTGACCTTCTCCAAGATCTTTTTCTCCAGCAGGGCCATCTTCTCTCCACCCTTCTTCTTCAGGCGCTTTTTACACAACTTCTTGCAGGCGTACATCTGGCCTGTGTTCTTCACCTGAACGGCACACACCTGCAGACAGAGAGTAAATGTGAGCTCTTTATTTTGGATGTTCTCACACCTCCTTAAAAGCCCTAAACAAAACCCATGTTCTGGTTCCTGTGTCAGGCTAATGGACCTCTGGGCCAAACAAGAACTAATGAAGACTAACATCTCACTAGTTCTCTGAGAGAGTAGAGTAAGACACAGTCATTAAAAAAAAACAATCATACTAAAGATCAAAAGGTCAACATAGCGTGACCCTCACCACCTGTATCCATGAGATCCAATCAGACTCGCCTCTGATGAAAAGTCACTTTCCTTTTTCTCTAAAACCTCGTGTTTCACAGCACAAAACAATGAAATCTGGATAACCAGCTTCAGTTTAAAACAAGCAGATTAGTTTATCTCTCAGACTGAAGGCTGAGGGCTTTAACCCTTGGACATCCCTTAAAGCTGCAACGGCAAATTTAGAAAACAAATTAGCCTAAAACATTATTTTCATGCCTCTTAACAACGTTCTAACATAGTATAGCTATAAATATTTTGTGAAGATAATAAACATGAAAAATTAATAAAGTAGTTCTCTTGCATTTGTCTATAAACCTCCACCAATAACCCGTTTCAGACCGAAACCAACCATCGGATCATCCGGTTGTCGGTCTCACCGAACTGCCGCACTTCCCTGGGTCCTCCACTCATTCCACACTCACGTATTCAGCAACAGAACACCACTGGTGTGAGAGGTTCTCCGCTCAATAACATCAGAGAAGGAGAACCAGCCGGCTGCTACCACTTCAACTTTAGGACAAACTACCAGAGTCCCACAAAGAAAAACACCATTTGAAGTCACGGACAACAAAAGACGTTTGGACCTAGAAAACAGAGACTGGTGTTTAGCGCGGTATAGTTTCGTCCGGCATTGCGGGTTTCCAGCAGAAGCATCTCAGAGAAGATACCCGAGGGGAGGGGTGAGTGTCCTAGGACCGTGTTTGCGTTCAAAACCTAGCTTGTTTTGTAGATTCGCCATAACAGCTTTAAATAAAAGCAGTGTTGGGTATCCTTAATACAAAAAACGTCCTAGGGACACTCAAGGGGTGTTTGGGTCAAACATTTGGTAGAACACATTTTTGTTCTTATATCTTATTGAACTTAACTTAAAAAAATTCACAAAAAAATCAAGATTTCTGCAGAGAAATTAAATGTTGTTGTTAATCATTATTACAGTTATTACTCTAAAATGACCTAAATGAAATTTGAACTCATAATCACTCAACTATTTCACTGCTTTTTGCTTGATGTGGACATAAAAGTGTTAATTCTACTCCATCAACCTAAAGGGATCCCTCAGGGCTCACACACAGGACCTCTGTAGATGCACACCCATCGTCAGTGTACAGATGCTTGTAACTTTCATTGTACTCTAGTTCTGGCTTGTTAAATGATAATAAAATTCTTACAAGACATTTATTTTAAAAATGAGTTTATGTTTTTCATGATGCTTATGTAAAAGCAGTATAATTTGACCTGCTTACGTCTCTATACTAAAACATTATCTTAGTAATTTCTTTATAACCTGTTGCTACGGTTGAGGTGTCTGCAAAAATAACAGTTTTTAAATCAGAGCTGAAATCAGTTTTTTGTTCCTCCTGAAATGTCCACAGGTTTTTGTTTCCGTGCTTACCTCTCCAAAGCCTCCTTTTCCCAGAGTTCTGAATTCATAGAAGTACTTTTCGGTGATGGGCTGTTTCTCATACTCTTTCCATTGGAGGAATTTGTCGAACAATGGGCTGGCTTGGTATTCTGTAAACGGTTTGCCTTTTAGAAATTCCCTTACACCGTCCTGGACTTTGGTCTTCATCACCTCCTCAAAGTTGGCATCGGTGACAGACTTGCATTTTTCTGCAGACTCCCCGGTGAGGAAGGTCAGGAAGGACTTGGAGTCGGCTTTGCAGTACGTGTTGATGATATTTTGACGGGCCTTGTCTTTCTCTGCACTTTCAGACAGATCCCAGTCATACAAATCATCCAGGAAATCAGCAGCAAGCTTAAACTCAGCCGTATTTGCCAAGAATTCACGGAACAACTTTTTCCCTACAGGCTGCCTTTCACAAAGTGATGTAAAGTCCTTTTCAATGGAGCTCCTGAGGGCAGTACATTGCTCCGTCTTAGGGAGAGACAGGCTGCGACGCCTCTTTTTCATCTCCTTGTCATCCCCACCTTGGGCTTTCAGGTAGGCCGTGTTGGCCACCAGGTTATCCAAACCACCCATATCACACATCTTGGCGGCTGTCTGTGGTCGGTCCCCCCTACGTCTCTGGGCTCTTCAGCAGCTTCCCGAGGATGACCACTCCCTTTCACAATGGGTACGTCTGTGTAGATCGCAATTCCCTCCAAAGCCCGGTGTGCAAATGAGCTCCGTCACCCAGCCTACCTGCAAACCTAAGACACACTGACACACCCAGTAATTACTCATTTAGAATTAAATACCAAGGAGGGATTTTTGGCTTAAGGATCTTTGTGTGGTCTATTCAAAGATGCTGTGCACGGAAAGGGAATCGTAAGCGGGCTCTGTCGTAAGAAGCTTTGAGGCCATCTATATTTGCTCATGATTTCAGGAGTCTGACACTGGTCCACTGGGTTCTGCTGGACAAGCATTTAACTGTGGAGTAGCACACACACGCACGCACGCACACACACACACGCGCACACACACGCACGCACGCACACACACACACACACGCACGCACGCACGCACGCACGCGCACACACGCACGCACGCACACGCGCACGCACCCACGCACGATCGCACGCACGCACACACGCGCGCACGCACACACGCACGCACGCACGCACACACCCACGCACGCACGCACACACACACGCACGCACGCGCACGCACACACACAAGCACGCACGCGCCACACACGCACACACACACACACCCACGCACACACGCGCACACGCACGCACACGCACGCACACTCACACACGCGCACACACACACGCACACGCACACACACACACACGCGCGCGCACGCACGCACGCACGCGCACACACGCACGCACGCACACGCGCACGCACCCACGCACGATCGCACGCACGCACACACGCGCGCACGCACACACGCACGCACGCACGCACACACCCACGCACGCACACACCACACACGCACGCACACGCACGCACACACACACACACACGCGCACACCCACGCACGCACGCACACACACACGCACGCACGCGCACGCACACACACACGCACGCACGCACGCACACTCACACACGCGCACGCACACACACAAGCACGCACGCGCACTCACACGCGCACACACACACACCCACGCACACACGCGCACACGCACGCACACGCACGCACACTCACACACGCGCACACACACACGCACACGCACACACACACACCCACACGCACACACACACACGCACGCACACACACACACACACACACACATATGGCGTAATACTTGTGCCACCAGCTTGAGCGCGACGTGACCTATCTGTGCGCGCAGTGAGGCTGACTTGAGCGCACATATAAATGTGAGCGAACAATAATTTCACGCATGAGCGCACACAACTCTGACCAAACTCCTTGCTCTGCCTGCTCGGCGCTCTCGTGGAGCGTCTCCTCTGCTCGCTCTGCCTGATCTCTCTGCTCTCACGTGACTACTTCTGCTTGCTCGCTCGCTTGCTGCATGCTCGGCGCTCTCGCGTGACGGACTCTGCTCGCTCTAAGATTTTTTTCTGCTCGTTCTAAGTTTTTTTTTAAGCTTTATTAACTAAAAGGAACAATAACAAAAATTGTAATAACAATACAAATATACAAAACTTTAAAGTCACACCTCCAACAAGTTATCAACATAAAAACAGCAATATAGAATCAGATATTAATCAGTTATGAAAAAATAAGAAGGGAAAAAACAAATAAAAGGGGAACAAAATAAAAGCAAGTCTTATATAACAAGAAAACCAAATAATTCTTTCTTGAAACTATTTTTCTTAACAAAATAAAATAAAAGGGGTTCAAGATAAATTAAGCTGTCCTAAGAACATATGAAGCCTAGTAGCAATGGGATTATCCAACAATTTCAAAGATTTTTGTAACAAGGACAAATAATTTTTAAGATCAATCCATGAGGGGGGAGATTTGGCATATTGACATTTATGTATATAATATTTTGCATATATAATGAGATTGTTCACCAAAAATTCTGTATTTTTATTCCTTAAAATTACACCAAATTTAATATTCTGAGGGGACTAAAAGACAGCATTACTAATAATTGAGGACAATGACTTGATTGGACAAAGAAGAGCTATTGTGTGATTGGCTGGTGGTTTTTTTTTTTTTTTACTTTATTAACAAAAAGTACTGGTGATGTGGTTGTAACAGTTGCTACTGTCACGGCTGTAATACAGTATGTCACCACAGGGTGGCAGCACTTGTATATATAATCTGTTCTTTGTTGTATGCCACCTGTAGAAGAATCTCCTGTGTGTACGCAGAGTGTGTTCTCCTGTAACGTGCGGTAAAGCTTAGCTTTTCATCCCTTTTTGCAGACCAAAATAAATCAGTTAGTTAGAAATATTAAAACGTCGTTGTTCTTCTGGACTTCACTCACAACTCTGCGCGGCCGGCTTCATCTCCGCCCTGCCGTACGTTACATGGTTCATCTACATACAACTTAGAGAATAAAAAAAATACAACTTAGAGCGAGCGGGCAGCGAGCGAGCGAGCGAGCGGGCAGCGAGCGAGCAGAGGTAGTCACGTGAAAGCGCCGAGCAGGCAGCGAGCGAGCAGAATCCTTCACGCGAGGGCAGCGAGCAGGCAGCGAGCGAGCGAGCGAGCAGAAGTAGTCACGTGAGAGCAGAGAGATCAGGCAGAGCGAGCAGAGTAGACGCTCCACGAGAGCGCCGAGCAGGCAGAGCAAGGAGTTTGGTCAGAGTTGTGAGCGCTCATGCGTGAAATTATTGTTCGCTCACATTTATATGTGCGCTCAAGTCAGCCTCACTGCGCGCACAGATAGGTTACGTCACGCTCAAGCTGGTGGCACAAGTATTACGCCATACACCATCCGGAGCCTCAGGAGAGGAAAGCAGTGCACTACCAACACTGTTTACAGTGGGGAGGGTGTGCTGTTGACCTCGACTCAGGACGTTGTGAATCGGTGGGCTCCTCCTCAATCCCACCGGCATGTCTTCCAGTGTGGAAGCAGAGTCTGGGGACTTTGGGTTGGGCTCTCCAATCTCTGGAGCAGAGGTCACTGAGGTGGTCAAAAAACTCCTCGGTGGCAAGGCTCCGGGGGTGGATGAGATCTGCCCGGATTTCCTTAAGGCTCTGGATGTTGGGGGGCTGTGTTGGTTGACGCGGCTCTGCAATATCGTGGACATCGGGGGCAGTTCCACTGGACTGGCAGACCGGGGTGGTGGTCCCCCTATTTAAAAAGGGGGACCGCAGGGTGTGTTCCAACTACAGGGAGATCACACTCCTGAGACTCCCTGGTAAGGTCTATTCGGGGGTTCTGGAGAGGAGGGTCCGTCAGATAGTCGAACCTCGGATCCAGGAGGAGCAATGTGGTTTTCGTCCTGGCTGCGGAACACTGGACCAGCTCTATACCCTTGGGGGGGTCCTGGAGGGTGCGTGGGAGTTCGCCCAACCAATCTACATGTGTTTTGTGGATTTGGAGAAGGCGTTCGACCGCGTCCGGGCGGGATTGGGTAAGTTCCTTTCACATCCGGGTGGCCCGGGATTTTCCGGAGCTGAACAGTACGTGTTTTCGGCCCTCATCTGAAGGAGGTCTGACTCGCGCCGAAACCCGGCCAACACACCCACTGCCGACTCATTGGTCGGCTCAAATTCACGCCTACCTTTAGGGGAACCTCTGATTAGCAGATAGAATCAGCCAGCGGGGGCTTCCCGCATACGCGCTTCATTATCACTCTGAATGCAGAGGAGTTAACAAGCCTCTGACTGAAGCTGTTTTATCTGTTTCCATCTGCTGTGATCAGCGCGCACGCACACACACACTGACACAGTGCTGCCACACAGCCTTTGTTTAATAAGGAAGAGACAGCGGACTTCTCCGCACACCTTTGATCCACCCAGCCGTTTCTCTGTTCCCGTCGGCTGTGAGGAGCGCAGCGCACACACACACAGTGCTGCCACACAGCCTTTTCTAATAAGGAAGACGCCGCACAGACTTCTCTGCGCTCCTTTGACCCACCCACATCACTGATATATTCGCGTCAATTTTTCGCGCGCATTTCTGAGACCACCTATCACGTCCGCATTTCAAAGGGTGTCCTGGACGACGTGTGTAAACAACCTGGTGAGGCCGGGGCCGACTGAGGCCAACCCGGTGCTAGTGTATAAGCGCCATAAGGTACCAGGCCCCTTGATACGGGCTGTTAGGTCCCTGTACAACCAGTGTCAGAGCTTGGTCCACATTGCCGGCAGTAAGTCAGGTTCGTTGCCAGTGAGAGTTGGACTCTGCCAAGGCTGCCCTTTGTCACCAATTCTGTTTATACTTTTATGGACAGGATTTCTAGGTGCAGCCAAGGTGGTGGGGGGATCCGTTTTGGTGGCCTAAGGATCAGGTCTCTGCTTTTTGCAGATGATGTGGTCCTGTTGGCTTCATCAGAACGTGATCTCCAGCTTTCGCTGGAGTGGTTCACAGCCAAGTGTGAAGCAGCTGGGATGAGAATCAGCTCCTCTAAATCTGAGACCATGGTCTTGAGTCAGAAAAGGGTAGAATGCCTTCTCCAGGTCAGGGACAAGGTCCTGCCCCAAGTGGAGGAGTTCAAGTATCTCTGGGTCTTGTTCACGAGTGAGGGAAAGATGGATCGGAAGATTGATAGATGGATTGGTGCTGCGTCTGCAGTTGTACCGGTCTGTCGTGGTGAAGAGAGAGCTGAGCCAGAAGGCGAAGCTCTCAAATTACCAGTCGATCTACGTTCCTACCCTCACCTATGGTCACAAACTTTGGGTAGTGACCAAAAGAACGAGATCACGGATACAAGTGGCTGAAATTAGTTTTCTCCGCAGGGTGTCTGGGCTCTCCCTTAGAGATAGGGTGAGAAGCTCAGTTATCCGGGAGGGGCTCAGAGTAGACCTGCTGCTCCTCCACATCGAGAGGAGCCAGTTGAGGTGGCTCTGGCATCTGGTTAGGATGCCTCCTGGATGCCTCCCTGGTGAGGTTTTCCGGGCACGTCCAACCAGGAGGAGACCCAAAGGAAGACCCAGGAAGCGCTGGAGGGACTATGTCTCTCTGATGGCCAGGGAACGCCTTGGGATCCCCCCGGAAGAGCTGGCCCAAGTGGCTGGGGAGAGGGAGGTCTGGGCCTCTCTCCTTAGGCTGCTGCCCCCGCGACCCGACTCTGGATAAGTGGAAGACAAGGGATGGATACCCACGGGCACCACTCTCCAGGCTTTCTCAAGTTCTTCTTTGGGGCCCTGGTACTTCTCTAGTTTATCCTGTTTCTTTTTCCTGATGTTGCATCACTTGGTGTTGCCACATCAACCACAACGGCGGTCCTCTGTTGTTTGTCCACCACCACAATGTCCATCACCATTTTGTCGGTCTGGATCTGAAAGTCCCACAGGATCTTGGCTCGCTCGTTCTCTACTACCTTAGGGGGTGTTTCCCACTTTGACCTTGGGGCTTCCACTCCATACTCCATACAGTTTCTCCCTCTTGATCTTTTTTGGCAGCCAAAAAAGATCAAGAGGGAGAAACTTGAAATGACCTCCACATGTTAAACCAGTCCTGTTTTGAGGGTTTTGTAATTGTTGCCACTTTAGTGCACCTGTCGTTAAGTCCATGAACACCAATACAGCTGAAAGTGATTAACAATGCCCTCAGCTGCTTCATCAACCAGAAAATTATCAGACAGGTTTCATTGATTTCATGCCAGGCCCAATAAAAAAGTGTTCCTTTAATTTTTGTGAGCAGTGTACATATATATATATATATATATATATATATATATATATATATATATATATATATATATATAGATATATATATAGATATATATAGATGATAGATAGATAGATGATAGACACTGCTCAAAAAACTCAATTTTTGTGTGATTTTGTTGTCAGCACATTCAACTATGTAAAGAACAAAGTATTTAATAAGAATATTTCATTCATTCAGATCTAGGACGTCTTATCTTTGTGTTTCCTTTATTTTTTTGAGCAGTGTATAAATATATAAAGGTCATGAACTCTGACCTTTCAGTGTGTTTGTTAGAGATGAGGAGGCTGCTCAGACACGTGGAGCTGCAGCTGGATAGATGTTTTTGCCAAATGGTTTGTGTTCTAATGAATCAAACCTACATTTTTATTATATCTATACATTTAAAGAATCAGTTTTGATATTTTTTTTGTCTAAAGAGACACTTTTGGTTATGGAACTGCAGGTGTCTGCTCCTCCCCTCTCTGTGGGTGTGACCGACACAAAAGACTCAACCATCCAGGATGGTAAACCGTGGTCACCACATAGGCTGGAGTCAGAGAGGCCGTAGGGATCTGTTGTGGGCAGGGCAGGAGTAATCCAGGGACATCAGGCTGATAGAACAGAGTGTCTGAGGGAAACAACTCTCAGATCACGACACAAACAGAATTACAGACAGAACAGTAAGAAGGTAACGCTCAAGCGCCGGCTCTAACTGTAGGCTGTCGTTTTGGAGGTTCCTCCTGTGAGCATCACCTAAAGGTTTTTGCACCAGAAGTAATATTTTGTTTTTAACTTTTAGCAGAATACTCATTCTCAAATAAACTGTCAAAGTTTGACTCCTCCCTGTCTCAGCAGCTTCCACTCTCCTGTTATCACTCACTCATAATGAATGCATCATACCACTGGATCAACATGAACATTATTACAAATGCTCTAGAACTAGACCATTTTAGAGGATCTGAATCCTAATCTGGAGGGATTGAGATGATTAGGCTTGTTTCCTTCTCTTCTGTGATCCCACTGACATTGAGGATGAATGTGGTGATTCTGGGACTCCCAGCTGGACACGGCACATGGAAGAAGAAAATATCAGAACATCTCCATATTTATATTAATACTGATGATAGTTTTACATGTTCATGTGTTCCTGGCAGGAAGCCATCCTTCCTATCACAGTGAGTCCAGACCAGAATGATGAAGCTGGGATAGCATCAGCTAATCCTTTCTCAAATAGTCTCAAGCTGTCAGTAGATCAAAGGCTTTGCTTGCTCTCCACGACCTCTAAACTTAGACTTCTTCACCCAAAAAGGGCCGAGAACACGTCTCCCTGGAGAGATCAGTGCCCCGATGAGACCTGAGGGGTCACTGGGGTCACACATCATCATGTTGGTGAAAATGATGCTGCATTATCACTACAACCCCCCCCCCCACACACACACACACACACCCTTTACTCCACAGACTAATGGATCATCTTTAAGGCCAACAAGTGGAGACAGAAGCACGATGAGAGCAAACCAAACATCTGAGGAGTGGCTGCGCTGACTTAGGACTGTGTGTTACCTTGTAAATGGATCATGGTGTCAGTGCAGCGCTTAAGCCTGCTGAGTGGATGAAAAGAGGCCAGAGGTTTTACCTGATTCCAGGTCAGGGAGGGAGAGGAGAGGTAATCTGGCAGCTTTCTGCCTCATACAGGTGGACCACCGCTTACTAATGTATCAGATCAAACAGAAGCTCCACCCACCTCCTTCCCTCAGGCAGCAGCCCGAGCTGCTCCAACCCAGACAACAAGAATGAGGAGCAGCTGAGACTCATGAACTCTGACCTTTAAGCTGTCCTCTGCTTCACTACTTCAGTTTGATTTTAGACCTTTTTATCCCCTTACCTTCCACAATAAAAGCAATGAAAACTTAATTTTTATTCCTTTAGGGCAGCGGTCTGTCACTCGTACGATCTAGAGCTGATCAGTCTCCTCAGAACCTAAATAAAACTGATTCAGAGCTCAGGACACGTCACAGGATCTCTGAAAGACACGATTTTTTATTTTTCCACTGGGAAAAAGTTCTTTTTTCTGTGGATTCTGAGATTAAAATCTGGATTCTGACTTCTTTCTGAGGCAGAAATCTCCTCCTGTAAGTCTTTGATATAAGATTTGTTGTTGTTTAAAAACGTTCTGTAATTAAAGACAATAAAGAAGAGTTTGGACCAAACAAAATTAACTAATTGGCACCGTGTCCAGCCTTCATGAACATAACATTTATGAACCTATCGCAGTGTCCACATTTAAATAAACAAAAAACTATAGTCAGCATGCAATAGCGTGGACTCTGAACGAAGCTTTTTTGGGAAACATGAGCAGCAAGTTCTTAAATAATCATCTCTGCATTTTCAGGTGTGAGCCTGTTTCTGCTTTCATTCACAATGTTTGAAACAGCTCCCCTATTGGTCAATATAGAAAACTACAACAGAAATGACAAGTCACAGTGAAGCCACTCTCAGGCAACTGGTATCGGTTAACCAGTATCGCTATCGGTGCATCCCTAGTATTTACCCTGGACTTAATCTGTTGCTCTGGCCTCATCCCCTCCAATTGTTCAGCTGTTGATTTTCCTATGACAGACCACTTCCTCCTTTCATTTAATGTCACTCTGGTCTCTCTATAACTAAGCCACCACGTCTCATCTCATTTAGAAATCTCAAGAACATCGATTTGGACAGTCTCGCTGCAAAATTTGGAGACACCTTGGTTCCTGATGTGTTCTCAACCCCTGACGACCTGGCTGCCCATTATAATAACACTGTCCTCAGCATCCTTGATTCTGTTGCTCCAGTGAAAACTAGGTCTGTTTCATTTGTTCAAGCTGGCTCACCCCTGAACTTCGTGCTCTGAAAGCTAAGGGTCATCAGCTGGAGTGGCTCTATAGGAAAACTGGTCTTACCATCCATAAAAAGATGTACAAAAGTCATTTACTACATTATAAATCTGTTATTGCTCAAACAAAATCCATTTATCCATCCATCCATCCATTTTCTGCCGCTTATCCGGAGTCGGGTCGCGGGGGCAGCAGCCTAAGGAGGGAAGCCCAGACCTCCCTCTCCCCAGCCACTTGGGCCAGCTCCTCCGGGGGGATCCCAAGGCGTTCCCAGGCCAGCCGAGAGACATAATCTCTCCAGCGTGTCCTAGGTCTTCCTTTGGGTCTCCTCCCGGTTGGACGTGCCCGGAAAACCTCAACAGGGAGGCGTCCAGGAGGCATCCTAATCAGATGCCCGAGCCACCTCAACTGGCTCCTCTCGATGTGGAGGAGCGGCGGGTCTACTCCGAGCCCCTCCCGGATGGCCGAGCTTCTCACCCTATCTCTAAGGGAGAGTCTAGCCACCCTGCAAAGAAAACTCATTTCGACCGCTTGTATCCGCGATCTCGTTCTTTCGGTCACTACCCAAAGCTCGTGACCATAGGTGAGGGTAGGAACGTAGATCGACCGGTAAATTGAGAGCTTCGCCTTTCGGCTCAGCTCTCTCTTCACCACGACAGACCGGTACAACGCCCGCATCACTGCAGACGCAGCACCAATCCGCCTATCGATCTCACGCTCCACCCTTCCCTCACTCGTGAACAAGACCCCGAGATACTTAAACTCCTCCACTTGGGGCAGGACCTCGTCCCTGACCTGGAGAAGGCATTCTACCCTTTTCCGACTCAAGACCATGGTCTCGGATTTAGAGGAGCTGATTCTCATCCCAGCTGCTTCACACCCGGCTGCGAACTGCTCCAGCGAAAGCCGGAGATCACGTTCTGACGAAGCCAACAGGACCACATCATCTGCAAAAAGCAGAGACCTGATCCTTAGGCCACCAAAACGGATCCCCTCACCACCTTGGCTGCACCTAGAAATCCTGTCCATAAAAGTTATGAACAGAATCGGTGACAAAGGGCAGCCTTGGCGGAGTCCAACTCTCACCGGAAACGAGCCCGACTTACTGCCGGCAATGCGGACCAAGCTCTGACACTGGTCGTACAGGGACCTAACAGCCCGTATCAAGGGGCCTTGCACCCCATACTCCCAGAGTACCCCCCACAGGGCCCCCCGAGGGACGCGGTCGAACGCCTTCTCCAAATCCACAAAACACATGTAGATTGGTTGGGCGAACTCCCACGCACCCTCCAGGAATCCCCCAAGGGTATAGAGCTGGTCCAGTGTTCCACGGCCAGGACGAAAACCGCATTGCTCCTCCTGGATCCGAGGTTCGACTATCCGACGGACCCTCCTCTCCAGAACCCCTGAATAGACCTTACCAGGGAGGCTCAGGAGTGTGATCCCCCTGTAGTTGGAACACACCCTGCGGTCCCCCTTTTTATACAGGGGGACCACCACCCCGGTCTGCCAGTCCAGTGGAACTGCCCCCGATGTCCACGCGATATTGCAGAGCCGCGTCAACCAACACAGCCCCACAACATCCAGGGCCTTAAGGAAATCCGGGCGGATCTCATCCACCCCCGGAGCCTTTCCACTGAGGAGTTTTTTGACCACCTCAGTGACCTCGGCTCCAGAGATTGGAGAGCCCAACCCAAAGTCCCCAGACTCTGCTTCCACACTGGAAGACGTGCCGGTGGGATTGAGGAGGTCTTCGAAGTACTCGGCCCACCGATTCACAACGTCCCGAGTCGAGGTCAGCAGCACACCCTCCCCACTGTAAACAGTGTTGGTAGTGCACTGCTTTCCCCTCCTGAGGCGCCGGATGGTGGACCAGAATCTCCTCGAAGCCGTACGGAAGTCTTGTTCCATGGTCTCACCGAACTCCTCCCATGCCCGGGTTTTTGCCTCCGCGACCACCCGAGCCGCATTCCGCTTGGACTGCCGGTACCTATCAGCTGCCTCCGGAGTCCCACAGGCCAAAAAGACCTGATAGGACTCTTTCTTCAGCTTGACAGCATCCCTAACCACTGGTGTCCACCAGCGGGTTCGGGGGTTGCCGCCACGACAGGCACCGACCACCCTGCGGCCACAGCTGCGGTCAGCCGCCTCGACAATGGAGTCACGAAACATGACCCATTCGGACTCAATGTCCCCCGACTCCCCCGGGACACGTTCAAAGTTCTGTCGGAGGTGGGAATTGAAGCTCCTTCTGACAGGAGACTCTGCCAGACGTTCCCAGCAGACCCTC
The DNA here is from genome assembly GCA_006937985.1 of Aphyosemion australe. Taxonomy (NCBI): domain Eukaryota; kingdom Metazoa; phylum Chordata; class Actinopteri; order Cyprinodontiformes; family Nothobranchiidae; genus Aphyosemion; species Aphyosemion australe. The sequence goes on along the minus strand of SSNS01000156.1, from coordinate 542,214 downwards.
ACAACACGTTTGGGTCTGCCAGGTCTGACCGGCATCTTCCCCCACCATCGAAGCCAACTCACCACCAGGTAGTGGTCAGTTGACAGCTCCGCCCCTCTCTTCACCCGAGTGTCCAAGACATGCGGCCGCAGATCAGATGAAACGATAACAAAATCGATCATCGACCTGCGGCCTAAGGTATCCTGGTGCCAAGAGCACATATGGACACCTTTATGCTTGAACATGGTGTTCGTTATAGACAATCCATGACGAGCACAGAAGTCTAATAACAAAACACCACTCGGATTCAGATCAGGGGGGCCGTTCCTCCCAACCACACCTCTCCAGGTCTCACTGTCGTTGCCCACGTGAGCATTGAAGTCCCCCAGCAGAACGAGGGAGTAACCTGAAGGAGAGCTTTCCAGTACCCCCTCCAGGGACTCCAAAAAGGGTGGGTAGTCTGAGCTGCAGTTTGGTGCATAAGCACAAACCACAGTCAGGACCCGTCCCCCCACCCGAAGACGGAGGGAGGCTACCCTCTCGCTCACCGGGGTAAACCCCAACGTACAGGCACCAAGATGGGGGGCAAGAAGTATGCCCACCCCTGCTCGGCGCCTCTCAGTGGGAGCAACTCCAGAGTGGTAGAGAGTCCAACCCCTCTCGAGGAAACTGGTTCCAGAGCCAGAGCCATGCGTTGAGGTGAGTCCAACTATATCTAGTCGGAACCTCTCAACCTCACACACCAACTCCGGCTCTTTCCCCATCAGAGAGGTGACATTCCACGTACCTAGAGCCAGCTTCTGTAGCCGAGGATCAGACCGCCAAGGTCCCCGCCCCCGGCTACCACCCTTTCCACATTGCACCCGACCCCTTTGGCCCCTCCCATGGGTGGTGGGCCCATGGGAAGGGGGACCCACGTCTCCTCTTCGGGCTGTGCCCTGCCGGGCTCCATGGGTGAAAGCCCGGCCACCAGGCGCTCGCCAGCGTGCCCCAACTCCAGGCCTGGCTCCAGAGGGGGGCCCCGGTGACCCGCGTCCGGGCGAGGGAACACTGTTTCCATTTATTTTTTTCATCATAAGGGGTCTTTGGGCTGCACTTTGTCTGATCCCTCACCTAGGACCTGTTTGCCATGGGTGACCCTACCAGAGGCATAAAGCCTCAGACAACTTAGCTCCTAGGATCCATTTACTACTCTGGAATTATCTGCTCTAATGAAGGCAACTCTAGGACCCTTTTCTCATCCCTCAATAGACTTTTTCAGCCCTCTGATCCCCTACCTCCACATTTCAAAACTCTTGAAACCTGTGATTCTTTGATGTTGTTCTTTAATCTGAAAGTGCATAACATTCACAAACAACTAGGCCACACAACCTCTCTTTCTTCTTCCCCTGTCGCATTTATCTACTTTTTCATGTTTTGATCTCCCAGATTCATCTGTTATTTTTGACATTGTCCACAAATCTAAATCCTCCACTTGTCATCTTGACCCCTTTCCCACATTCTTGGTTAAATCATGTCTTCCCTCTCTCCTTCCCCTAATCTCTGCTATCATTCATTCCTCACTCAGCACTGGAACTGTTCCCACTTGTTTCAAAACTGCTTCTGTTACCCCGATACTAAAAAAGCCTGGTTCAGATCCGAATAATTTCAATAATCTTCGCCCAATCTCCAATCTACCATTCATCTCAAAACTTTTAGAGGAAACAGTTGCCACTCAGCTTCCTTCACATCTAGCTAACAATAGTCTCTATGAAAGGTTTCAGTCTGGTTTCCGTCCACATCATAGTACAGAAACTGCACTACTAAAAATCACAAATGATCTCCTGATGGCAGCTGATTCTGGCCTACTTTCAATCCTTATCCTCCTTGATCTTACCGCAGCCTTCGACACCATTTCTCATTCTGTCCTTCTCAGTAAATTGTCCTCAATTGGTATCATAAGCACCCCCCTAGCCTGGTTCCAGTCATATCTCACTGATCGCACCCAGTTTATTCATCTTAAGTCATTCTGTTCTCAGCCTTCTCCTGTTACCTGTGGTGTGCCCCAAGGCTCCGTCCTAGGGCCCCTTCTCTTTATCACCTACATCCTTCCCCTTGGCAATATTTTCCGTAAGTTTAACATCAATTTCCAGTTTTGCTGATGACACCCAGCTGTACCTCTCGAGCGAACCTGACTCAACTCTACCTCCACCATCACTTACAAATTGCCTATCTGAAGTTAAATCTTGGTTTTCTTCAAACTTTCTCAAACTTGATGATAAAACACAAATTCTTCTTGTTGGTACCAAATCTATGCTCTCAAAGGCTCACAAATTCAGTTTCAATTGGCAACTCTGTTCTGTCACCCTCTCCCCAGGTTAACAGTCTGTCATCCTTGATGAGGTGCCATCTTTTCAATCCCATGTAAATAATGTCATTGATCCGCATACTTCCACCTTCGTAACATTAACCGTCTTCATCCCTCCCTCTCTGCCTCCATCCTGGTTCATAGTCTTGTGACCTCTCACATTGATTACTGTAATTCTCTCCTTTATGGCCTTCCTCAAAACTGCTTCATAAGCTTCAACTCATTCAGAACTCAGCAGCTTGCATAATCACTCAAACCCCCTCCTTCCATCACATCACCCCAGTCCCAGTCCTTCAAGAACTTCATTGGTTGCCGGTTAAGTTTAGGATAATTTTTTAAACTCCTTCTCTTTACATTTAACTCCATTCACCATCTTGCTCCTCCATATTTATGCGACATTCTTTATGCTGCTTCCTCCTCTCGCTCCCTCCGTTCTTCAGCATCGATCCATCTCACAATGCCCATGTCCCGCCTTGTCACTATGGGAGGCAGAGCTTTTGCCTGCTCTGCCCCTAAACTCTGGAACTCATTGCCACCTGATATTCGAAACATTGATTCTCTTCCCCTTTTTAAATCCAGGCTAAAAACACACCTCGTAGCCTCATCACTGTTTATCACTTTTTTTTACTGTCTCATTGTGTCTGCTTTTTAAGTCTTAGCTGTTTTTAACTTGTTTTATTGAATCTTTTAATGTAAAGTGACCTTGGGTGTCATGAAAGGCACTTTTAAATGAATTATGAGCTGAGCGGAGTAACATTTCATTCTCTCGTCTCCAACAGGCTTCTTCTGCCCCGCAGCTCTGAAGGCATCCTTCTGTTAATCTGAACTCAGTAAAACTGAACAAATGTACTTAAAAATCCTTTAATTTATACATATATTTATATATGTACAGACTCAGGTATTCTTGTAAAAACAGGAAACACGTTTGTTAAACTCATGGTTAGTCCCGACCCGAGTTCTCCAGAACCGTGGGTCTATCCAGAACATTTAGAAGTCCCGGTCTCGTCCTTCACATTACTCAACACACACAGCCGTTCTCTACGATCCTCCTCCTGTGTTCTCTAAACATGGTGAGCCTTAAAGTGAGGCCGGTGAGGGAAAGCCGGACCCGCTCAGCCGTGCTGTTTGGTCTCTTCATAGAATAGAGTGAATATGTGAAATACAGCATGTTTAGTTTACTAGAGTTCAGTTGGAACAGACGCATAACTTAGTGAAACAAAAGAACTCCTGACACCTTCCCTTTACTCGTTACACTAAAAACAACAACGGCTCATAAGTTAGCTCTAATCCGACGGGTCAGATGTTGTGTAGTGGTTCAGAAAGCTGATCAGGATCAGTGGGCCAGAGCCAACGCTCATGTTTTACCTTTATAGCTCTGTAGTGTACGTTTATAGTGTCAACGAGGGTCAAATAGGTCTCAGAATAAAACATAATCTCTTTTGAAACGCCGGCGTAATCGTGGCTGCTTTAATCCACCCTGGATTAAAATGAAACTATTAATAATCCCAACTATTTCCTGTTTTTGGGAGTTTTTAACACAAGCTTCAGAATAAGCATCCTTGCTAGATTCAGTCCTTAATATACATTACATGTACTTATCTGTGATTACAAGAGGTGATATGCAGCGAGCTTAGTTACAGGAAAAATAAAAGCATACAGTAGAGATTATATAACAGTACATTTCCCTCATCACTGTCCCTTAGTCTTCCATAGTTCCCTTGTTCTCCATAGTGTGGTAAACGTCTTATGAAAAGGAATTCATATATTTATATATAAAGTTCTTTATGAAATGTGAAGCCCTGAAGGCCTGACGGATGCTGCCCTCTGGTGGCAAAGACCAGGAGCTGCGCTACAGGAAAGGGTTGGTGGACGAACTTCCCGAAGGGAACGGGCCAGCTGGTGCTCCTGCCTGGAAAATGAAAGAGTCCAGAATGAGTCCTCACACACTCCCTCTGAGCGTGTTTCACTGGGATGAAAACACATGCTCACCATAAACGGGTTACTGGACATGCCAGGCACAACCATGGGCTGCCCGAAGGGCGTAATGGAGGGCTTGTTCTGACCGTAGACTGGGAACGCCGGGCCTACGGATCAGTGAGGGAAACGGGTCAAAGAACCAAAAACACCAGATCATCTTAGAGACCAGGATGTTTAACGAGATTTTTCTGCCACCTTAAAGCATTTCTGTGCAAAAGGTAAAGAATTCCTACCTCAGCTCAGTTTGGAAAACGTGTTTAATCAAGGCAGGACTGACGAGCTAACAGCTAGTAAAAGTTTTGGTAACACTACAATAATGTTTTGTTGTTAAACATTTGTAAATGTTTAGTAAGTCATTAACAAATCATTTGCAAGGTATTAGAAAATGATGAACAAATCATTTACAAATGTTTGTAATCACCCTTACAAATACATTTATAAGTGTTTAGTAGGGATGGGACGATACACTTAAACTAACGATACGATGCACCTCGATATGTCATAGTCACGAAACGATATGTCACGATACGATATCAAAAAAGAAAAAAAAAGGAAAAAATATTACTGTATAATAACAACTTGTTTATTTTTGTTTCCGTTGCACACAGGGAAACACAAGGCCTAACAGGCCAAACACAAACAAGAACACTCCCTTAGTGCTGCTCTAACCCTAGGTTAAGTTATCTCAGGACTGGTTCTTCTTCAAAAAAACTAACACATCAACATCTTCTGGTGTAATCAGTGATCTTTGAGCAGAAACAATGTCTCCTGCCTGCAGTGTTGTTGCAACAGGCGTTGTGACTTGACGTGATGACGTCACGACGCACTGCACCGTTCCCCGGATTTTTTTAAATTTAGTTTTACCCTGCTTAATCAGCAGATAGTGCTGTCAGCCTGCCACCATAAGCCCTTTTTATGACACACCATGCTGGCAAATCAGCGTAATATTACCGAATTTTGNAAAAAAATATCAACACATTTATAAACCCTTTTCAGGTTATTTAGTTTCTTGATGTATTGTTCAGAATAAAAGAGGGACTCTTTTATAAACCATCAGTATGTCAAAGAACGTGAACCTATGAAGGTTTGGAACCTTTGTGGGAACTCCCTGATCAGATGTAAATGTGAACACTTCAGCCATAGAATAATTACCAGGAACCATCTGACAGATGAACAGGCCCATTCCATCATGTGTTAGATACATTTCTATCTGATGATCAGACACTAGAACTGGTCCGCATCTACAAGCACTTCACTGTAAACCTCCTGATTCTCACCTGTCCCAGATCACATATCATTGTTAAATGTCCTGCAACACCTCATTACTTGTAAATGTTTTAAGAATCATTTGTAGCCTTGAAAAAACATTAATGACATTTTTACATCTATGAGTCATCTATTACACTTTATGCTTCCCCTATGTAAAGTGTGAACAATTCATTACTTATAAATGTTTTAAGAATCATTTGTAGCCTTGAAAAAACATTAATAAATGACATTTTTACATCTACGAGTCATCTATTACACTTTATGCTTCCTCTAATGTAAAGTGTGAACAATTCATTACTTATAAATGTTTTAAGAAACATTTGTAGCCTTGAAAAAATATTAATAAATTATATATTTACATCTACAAGTCATCTATTACACTTTATGCTTCCCCTAACTATATATCTCAACATATGTGAAACAAAATATGTTCAAGGTATGATTTAGGGCTGGGACGATAATCAATAAGTCAATATATCGTACGATAGATGAAAATGAACTCAATAATTTTTCCAGCCTCGATATATCGCTATGTGCCTGCTTGTATATGTTTTCCTTGTCTCTCGCTTCCAAAGATGCTGGATGACAAGAGGGTTCACTCTGTGCATTGGTCTCAGCACCCGCGCGTTAGTGGATTAAAGGGAGTGAAGTATCCTGTCAGTCATTGAGGATCTTTGTATCTCTGGGAGAAAGCGGAGCCTATGGGAGCCACAAGCAACACCTGCGTGCATTAGAGGATTAAATGAAGGGAGTGAAGCATCCTGTCAGTCATTGAGGATCTTTGTATCTCTGGGAGGATTGGGAAGCGGAGCAGCAAGTTATCCTAGTGAGGACTTTATTGCAAAGCCAAATGCTACGGCCCGGTGTGGAAGTATTTTGGCTTCAAGCCCAATGAGAGAGGTGGAGTAAGCGACACAGACGAGCCAGTATACCGACTTTGTTCCAAAATTGTAACAAAAAAAGGCAATAGAACAAACTTGCATTCCCACCTGAAACATAATCACCCGGTCGAGTTTTCACAACTAGGGAAAAAAACTGCACCCCGAGATGCAGAGCCGTCAGCCAGACAATCGACACATAATGAAGCGTTAAGGTACGGAAAGAAATAAAAGGTTAAAAAATGTACAACTCTATTATTATTGTTGTTTATTATCATTATTGAAGTGCAGTTTTTGGTTGTTGACAGTGGATAAGCCATTGTATTTATTGTTTTTGGTGCAATATTTTCTAACAGTGTGAGAGTTGTTTATCATTTTATTTTTATTGTTTTTTGTTTGTTTTATTTATTAGTTTAGAAGTTCTGCTTCTGGACATTTCAATGTTAAATAAAGGTTTAATTGTTGCATTTTAAAGGATGTACTTGCATTATTATGATATATTAACATTACATGAGTGGTTATTTTGGTCTCGATAATGTCGACAATAATATCGTTTATCGTCAATAATTTTTGGACAATATATCGTCCAGCAAAATTTGATATCGTCCCAGGCCTAGTATGATTTTAACTGACTCATCAGTTATCGTTACAGGGCCTTGTTATTTAAATATGTAGACAAAGTAGAAAAACAAAAGATATCAGAGAATATCAACATTTATTGGAGACTATTTTCAAACTTCTGTTCGCCAAAAGAATTTAACAGTTTTTTCTCAACAAAAAAAAGAAACATTAACATCATGGCACACAACCTATTACAACTCAAAACTCAAAATTACCTCCTTTATAGTGAACATTTTCTCCCAAAAACGTTTAAACTAAAAATGACAAACCAACTTCACCAGAGATACTCTACTTCCGTTTACTAATTGGAAGTAGCTTTCCTTGTTTTTTTAAATGTTCTATCTCTGACATTATTTCAGGGTTAGAACTTATGACACTGGAACAGTTGTCAATGAACACTTTCAGCTTCTGCTTCTTTGAAAACCCTTTCAGGAGCTCTTTATAATTTTGGGGTGAAGCAATGGCCAGTTCTGCGATGGCGGCACTGTCAACCACGGTGTTCCGATCTACACCTACAGCTCTGTAGGAGGATCTCAGGTTCTTCCCTCTTCTGTACTGATGTACGACCTTCCTGTATCTGCTGACAACTTGTTGTGGGTTAACAGCTAAAATCAAAAGAATATATAGAAGACAGCAATGTTAATGATATAAACCAATACTTTATGTACAGATTCAAGCCTTTTTTAACCCATTGTAAATTAATTTAAACTCAACATGACAAAGTCAGGGTACCCACTCCTTTCTTGAAATGATTTTCAAGGACATTCTCAAGACTTTTTCAGCTGCTAAAGTATGAGTCAAGTTATCACAACTAGGGCTGGCCTTGTCCCCTTGCATGACTCATGAGTTCTGTGATATGTTACCGATATCTAAAGACCTCGTGCAGAGCTTACATGCCCTATGCAGATCTCCAGACACTTCTTCTAGCCAGTCACTGAACTGGGGTTTTTCTTTCCACTCAGTTTTGAATTTCCACTGTCTTCCTGATGGTCAGACAAGCACCCTCACTGCCGGTTTTTAAGAGTTGAATGAAGACTCACTTTTATACTGTGGCGTTCCCTCAGCATGTGAGTTAGTTACTATATTTTTAGATAATTTAGCCAGTTCTTATTCATTGTTAATCTCTTTTTAACTATCATCTTTAGTTTTATCTCCTGCTTTTATTTGTCTTAATTTATATTTTGTGGGCCCTTGTCTGGGTCAGTGATGTTTTAATTCTTTTGTGTATGTACAGCACTTTGGTTCGCCTTCTGGCTGTTGGAAAGTGCTTTATAAATAAAGCTGATGATGATGATGCGGCAGAGTGGAGTGGACTGCTCCAGCTGCTGCCACTTTCCCTCAATTAGGGAGTCAGCCAATCAGGGCCCTGGTGTCTTCCTTTAAAAGGCTCACCAGGGCAGGTGTGACTATATTGGCTGACTGCTGTCACTCCCGTCAGGCATGGGGTGTTCATTCCCTCTCTCTCGCAAACTGAAGGGGGTGGAGGAGTTTGGCCTTCTCTGTCCTCTCCCAAGTGGTGTACGAAACAGGAGCGCATAGAGGAAGGAGCATGACTAAGGAGCAGTTGGCATGGAACCAGGTTCATGGAGCCATCAGCAGAGACTCATACTGGCCACTGGGACAATGAAGCCACAGGAGCAGCAGGCTGGGACTGCGCTGGGGCGACCGACGGAGGATGCAGTGTTCTAGGGCTGCTTAGCTGATGCGGATGGTACTGGGTTAGGTTGGTGCTGTGGGAGGAAAATGAGCTCCACTTTGGCAGAGACCTGGCCATAAGTTGCCTTCGATGGGAGTCTGGTCCGGTTAACTTTTTCATATTTCATATTCTATGCATTATACTTACTGTACACACCACTTTACTGATTATTTTACATAGTTAGATGCTAAACTGCATTTTGTTGTTCCAGTATTGGTCATTTTAGGTTAGTCCAGTCATCCAGAAACAAGATTGGGGGAAGATGACCAGGCTAATATCTCTCATTAGCACCACAATCATATTGAACCTGAAAAATATTTATTTCTAACTCTCAGAGATGAGTAGTACTTATTGTTTGCTAGCTGCCTTTTTAGTCTGGCTTGTATGTAGCATTACTATAATTTATGGTTACCTGAGAAAAATCTCAGTGTGGACACTCATACCACTAGGCCAGTGGTAACAGCTGCAAAACTGTGTAATTACAAAATTTTGTAAACAAGTGAAGTGTGATTAAGTATGATTTAGATGTTTGCATAGATGTTACCTTTAAGGTTGAAAACTTTTCAGTGTTGATATAAAAATGTTAGTTTACTACGCATTTTTGTACAAATGCTTATTTCACATAACACATGTGATGTATAACCTTTACACAATTGTTAACTTCTTTATGTTGTGGCATTATATATAAAGTATACAGCCAAAAAGTTAAAAAACCTTATTCACGTAATAGCCCCTCACTCTCAATATTTATGAAGGAATTTACGAACAATTCCTGGAGACAGGCACCAGCCAACCCCACAATCATGGAAAAGATGGACGGAAAACTAGATAATGGAGGGATGGACTATGATTCATTTCCCTGGAAAACTTCAAAACTCAACAGCCCAAATGTAAGGATCTGTAATTTTACCAACATACCTCTCTTTATGTGCTTTTCATCTTTTTTTTTCTGTTTCTTCTTCATCTTCTTTCCTTTTGTAGTCTTTCTCCTTTTGTGCTTCTTCTTCTTGTTCCTCTTTTTCTTTCTGTCATCAGAAGAAGATGAGGAGGATGAGGACGATGATGAGGATGAGGAGGATGACGATGAGGAGGAGAATGGTGGTGGTGATGATGAGGAAGAAGTAGAGGATGAGAGTGATGATGCTGTGGAGGCTGAAACATGTCTGGGTGACTCTGATAAGTTGAGGATCTCAGCTCCACTTTTCTTTTTGCCTAGTTATGGATGAAAACATATCTCTATCATTATGTATTGCTTTATTTTAAAGTACAGTAATAACACACTAACTGGGCTTTTAATTTGGACTGTCAGACAAAAACAGGCACAAATGCATCCTTTTTCTAAATAAAGGATTTAAGTACCTCTATCCAGGGTTTGAATATGGTATTCTAAAGTTGTCGTCACCACGCAAAAGCTTCTGGGTAGGGTCATACTGATAAGCCGCATTAACAATAGAAAATATACAGTTTCAGAGCGTTTTGACATCGATATGAAGGCATAAAATGGAGGAAGTTGTTTTGATGGAGAAAAACATACCAGAGAGCTTTTCTTGATGGCGACCCTGCTAATTATCGATCACCAGAACTGAAGCGCTAGCTCAAATGAAAGTGAAAGTAAAAACTAACCCTCGCTAGCAGCGCTGTTGTTTTAAACGCCGTTATTCCCATCACGGCTCCTTCTTGAGTAATATAAAAATAAGTTCATTACTCACAGTGCTCAAGTAACATTTTCTCAAGGTAGTTTTTTAACTGTCAGCAGCGCTTAGTTTCTTGCTGTTTGATAATCTTTAGGATATGAAAAAATAACTTTAATCAGATCGGAGCAACTCAGACCCATAGGAATCCATTATAACTGCTCACTGCTTTGCGACGTTACGTCACGATCTACTTTTAGCTACTGTAGAAAACGCTATTTAAGTTTTGCTTGCCTAAATGTTTGATAGACCTGAAATCAAGAGAAAAGCAATTGTTTTTTATATGTTGATTCACTGACTTTGAATGTGGAATGTTGAAAAGGATAAATTAAATATTAATAGGGCAAAAGGTGCATTGCTAAAGGGGGAAAAATGATTCATTAATCAATTTTATTTTAAGATTGTTACAGCCCTTGGCTGTTTGTGTTTTTGTATTTTTAATTTCTCCTCTGGTTTCCTCCCGTGTGTGTGAGAGAGGATAAGTCAAGCCACACCTGGATCCTCTCCCACTGATTGACTCCACCTCAGCTGTCCCTGGTTGTAATCAGGCTGGCTCTGCTATAAGAAGCCAGCCTGTCTTCAGTTCAGGGGAGCCAACAGGGCAGAGAGGTTCTCTGCCCTGTTGGCTCCCTGGTGGCGCTTTGGTTCAAGCTTTTGTATATTTTGTCCGTATGATTTTGAGTTAAATAACAACTTGTCTCTGCTTTGTTTTGTTCCCTTTCAGAAGAAGACTCAGGTCTTAAAGGAAAAGTTCGCTTTTTTAGACATTAAGTTTTATGTCTTCCTTCACCCACCCAGTGCTCTGTAAACTTTGACCCATTTCACACACACCCCCCTGCTCAGAGATTTTCAGGGGAGAAGTGATTCAGAAAGGTAGTTCTGGCTAGTTTCGGGGGCGCTTTATCTGCGCCATTTAGCCTCACAAAAGGATTAGCCTCTGAAAGCATGGCTAATTTACATCTCACAAACAAAGAGAAAAAATTTACAACGTCACATTACAACGGGACTAGTTTTTGTCATTCGTATCCCTGCGCCGCTCACCGCGGATATTAAACAGCGCTTTGTATGTCAGCTGTTTCACTGCCGAATGCCGAAAACATGTCAGACTCCGTCTCATCTGATGACGAATTTCATTTTAACACTATATCAGATGAAGAAGAAACTTAATTTACTACTAGGATATCTTTGTGAGCCAGAGTACACGGATGAAGAATTGCATTTGCTACACAAAACACACACATCAACACAGATTGTTGACAAAGCTACTGCAATCTATGATCAACCATCGGTGTAAAGATGATTGCATAAATAATGCGCTAAAATGCGAAGATGATTGCATGAATACGGCAGACATAGCGGAATAAATAATTTTTTAAAAACAAAACTTACCCAGATTTCTGGTACGGCCGAACTCTTCAAAAACAGTCTTTCACTTTTCCCGAACTTTTTCCTGATGTAATCATCCTCTTTGAAGTGTGCACTGCACAAACGAAAGGTTTTGACTCATTCCAGCCGAGTATCCTTGGAGTAGCCGATTGCTAAAAGCCACTGATGCCTTAGAGAAACGTCCTTAGCAGGAAAAGTGTCAAACCGAAAAGGTGATCCTGTAACATCCTTATTGTTACAACCCGGGAACCTGCAGGTACGCACCATGGCTCGATATATTTAAGAAAAACTACTTTTAAGTGACTTTAGAAGTTGTTGTTTCACTCATACAGCCAGGATTAGCAGCCAGACACGAGCCCGTTCTAGCTGCTGCGGTGACCGGCGCAGGGATACGAATGACAAAAAATAGTCCCGTTGTAATGTGACGTTGTAATTTTTTTCTCTTTGTTTGTGAGATGCAAATTAGCCATGCTTTCAGAGGCTAATCCTTTTGTGAGGCTAAACGGCGCAGATAAAG
>SSNS01000156.1:469079-528417 GCA_006937985.1 Aphyosemion australe | reverse complement strand
AAAACCCGCAATAAACTTTTCAGATGTAGCACTATATTGTAGCGCTCACCTTCCCACAGGAGCCGCTCATCACGTTACTCTCATGATGACACCAGAGCTTGGCTTCGCTGGAGATTATTAGCGCGACTAGATTCTACAACGTTTTCATAAACACACAGCTTAGTAGATCTGTGGCTCGTGTATGAAACCATCCACACCTTCAACAGCGGTCCAGCGAGTTGGTGAGCGCGCGCGCTGGACCGCTCTGTGTGTGTGTGTGAGAGAGAGAAAGTAGAGGCTCTAATGATAAATGATGAGATATCAGACTCTAGATGGGGTGGGGGTCGAAGAAAAGGAGGGGAGCCTAATCACCAACGTGTTTGTTATTAATTATATAATTCGCAGATATACAAACGGACAAGAAAACAGCTGTTATTAAACACAGGAAATTCTGACTAAAAATATTTTTTAACAATCGCTTTGGCGCCCCCTATGCGTCGCCCCTGTACTGTACACTGCATACCCACTTTTATTCACCACTGTCTGTTAATAAACTATTGGAGTGTCTTACCAGATGCACTGTTTTCTCCTTCGGCAGATGTCGCTTGAGTTATCTTGGTTAGACGTTTTTTTAAAGCGAGTTGAATGCTCATGAGTAGGTAGCACCATCTTCCTTCTGCTAACGCTCGTGGTCTATCCACCGGTACCAATCCGGTCCCAGCCAGTTACGAGCTTTTATTTTGAAAATACAATGTCAGTTATTGAACTTCCTTCCTGTTTCGCAACTTGTGCTGGCGGGCCCGCGCAGTTTGGAGAGTATGAGCGGGAAGATGGCTGGTTTGGCACTCAAATTGAGAAAACTTGTTGAGGGAAAGGCTAATCATTTAAAACTAATCAAATGGATGCAGACAAAAAAGCTACTGAAAAAAAAAGATGAAATGTAGTTCATGTGGTCGGAAGATGAAGCAAAATGATTCCTTGGATCGTTTTGAATGGTGAGTGGCTCTTACAACATTCTAATTTATTTTATTTATCTAGCCACTTCCACTTACAACTGTTAATTATTATCATTGTTGTTGTTACTAGGATAACAAGAGTGAGATAAACTCATTGCTATTAAAGGGACTATGTGGACTTTGAAATTTTTATGCTCGCTATTGCCCCCTCAGGCCAAACGTGTAACTACAGCTTCAATAGTAAGCTCGTGCACGAGGCATGCGTGCTGTACTCCTGAATGAAAACAACAGCTGAGTCAGTCCTGATGGCTCTTCTAAATTGTCTTTCAAATCTGCCTCCACACAATCAGCAATGTCTAATACAGAATATAATATAGTATAATAGAATAGAATAGAATAACCTTTATTGATTTTGTACAGGGTACAGTGTAACTGGAGTGCCACTCCCTTTTGTGCAAAACGTAAAAGAATACAAAAAATAATGCAGAAATAATATAAATATAAAATCAACAATAATATGTGCAAATATACACACAGAGTAGCAGCATTAGTTGGGTTCTGTGCAGGCCACTATTGTGAGCAGAATTTTAGCATATTGAGTGAAAAATAGCACATATAATTGTTAGCCTATATAATAATTATAATTGTTATAATTGTCAGCTTCATCCAGGCCAATGCAAGGAAGTTGGTCAACCTCATCCTGTGATGCACACCTATTGCACAAGAAAAATAAATGTTATATAATCAGTGAATAGAAAGTGAGAGTGGGGATGTTACTACGGTATTAAAAAAAAACAATAAAACATATCTTATTGATATTGGAGATACATATTCTGAATCATACGGGTCTAAAGCTCCTTCCTTCTCTTTCCAGCTCTAGTCTGGAAGTAAAAACAGCAGCAAAACATGATTATATATACTGACATATAGCCATTGCATTTCTATGAGAATAATTTGTTACTTACACACTGTTTCCAAACTATTGGCTTGTTCCTCATCTAAAGAGTTCTTTCAGCTCCATCGATTTGATGCTACAAAAACAAACAGAAAACATCAATTACAAAAACATAGGTTATGAATCAAATGATAAAAGCTCTGCATGTTTCTGCATTTACCAAGACTTCTCATAAATGATAACCAGGACTGCTGTATAATTTATTCTCCACATCCAGACACAATTATCCTATCTTCTGTCTCATGAACAGAAGCTGGGATGTTCATGCCCACAAAGTTTTTCTTTTTTGCTCCAACAACACACTCCTCTGGTTATGAATTTTTATTTCTTTGTGCTCCTGATCTATATTTCCTGCGTGTTGTCAGTCATTGAGGGAACGTGCACGGTGTCGGATAACTCGTCTTTTTTCTCTCTCTCCTCTTGCCTGGGCTGACGGGAGCTGACGGAGCTGTACGCGCGGCGCACATTCTCTCCAAATGCGCAAAGGCGCATTTGGAGAGAATGTGCGCTGCGCGTACAGCTCCGTCAGCTCCCGTCAGCCCAGGCAAGAGGAGACTGATGGTGCGCAAATTGTGGCCCCTCTTGTAGCGTGTGTTCTGCCTATCGGGTGGTTCGGGTCAGCGGCGCTGGGGGGGAATGTATTTACTTGGAGACAGACATATATTTTTGCAGAAATCTCAGAGATTTCCACTAATAAATGAGCGGTAATAGTACCGGTACTCATCCTACCCTGGAAAAAAAGTCCCAGTGCGCTGAGAAGTAAAAATAAGAATAAGACTAATATTAATATCCTGACCAGCACCGACTCTGATGGAGACACGCTACACAAGCAGCCTAAAATGTTCCTACTATGACATACGTAAGCCCCCGGTTTGCTTTGAAAGCACCCACAACCCTTACCCCACACGTATTTAGTAATAATTTCTTACCTGTCCAGCAACAATGATGCCAACTGCGGTTCTTTTGTCTCAGCCTTTTCCACTTTTCAAATGCCGGCCGGACCGATGTTTATCCTCGTTCTTTGTCTTCGGCGACCAGACTCGAGTTTTGCCCTTTTTGTCGCGCTGGAATACACTCTTGGGTTCTTTGTCTTGTTTGGGGTCTGGACTAAAGTTTCGCTGGTGCTTGAAGCAGCTCTCTTCTTGTTTTTGGCTGAATCAGAGCTACCAAAACCACCTCTCGCTCTACCGCTAAGCTACAGCTAGCAAACAAACGCTGCGGGCGCGCGAGCGCGCATGACGTCATCACGCATTACGCTGCCTCTGGAGGACACCGGGGAAGCCTGCTTGCTCGACCCGAGCACAATCTTTTCTGTGAGTTTACAGGCCTACAGAGGCAATCACAGTGAAAATGCCAGGGCTCATTCTACAGGACCAGGGCATTGCAGGAGAATGTATGAGGAAGAATTTTAAATTTCTATACTTGTATTAGCTGTTAAACTTCCAATGTCCCTTTAATATTGCAAATAACACTACCAATACTACTACTAGTATTACTAATAATAATAATAGTTATTTGCAATATTAATAGTAATGAGTTTATCAATTGTGAATGCATAAAACATATTTTTACATGTACCCCTTTTTGTTATGATTTGGACATATCATAAACCATTAATTTTAGAAATGTAACTGTTTACCTACTTTTATTGTTAAACAAATGGAGGCGATTGAATCCTAGTATAAAACTGGGTTAAGGTTATGATTATGTATGAAGTGGGATGATTATGATGTGGCTGATATAAACAACAATAACTAAGAGGGCTTTTACTCCCTATATCTGCCTGTGCTTTAACTCAGGAGATGCCATCGAAACAGTCACAGAGGTGAAGTAAGAAGGGTTTCCATCAGGCATAAGTCCATTTTCAGTCATTCAAAGATCTCGCTCTCCAACTGGATGAAATTTGTGTACAGGTTTGTTTCACTATCAATTTTTTTCAATTATATTGTAGTGAGTAAGTGCTCGTGAGTCAGGAATGACAGCAGTTTTGAACAGAGAACTACTTTTATTAGTGAACGCAGCAGTCAGGTCATCCACAGACACTCCCCTCTAAGTTATGGTGCACCAAGAAAACTCTCCTAAACATGCCGCTAGGCACTCCTGGGTAACAGGAAGTAAACCCACTCTAGTAACTGCTACAATATGTTAAGTAAGGGAAACATTATTTAAATTTTTTTTTTACTTTTAGATTTGCCCAAGGACTTCGGTTACGTCAAATCGACATGATGGAAGATGACATAGCTAAGCTCTAAGACTTTATCAAAGATGACCAAAAAAGTCAGAGAGGCTTGTACAGTCGCAATGGAAAGACTACGAAGAAAAAAAGGGCAGCGTTTAGGGGGACGAAGACAGTTCATCGTAATAGATGAAAGTCACTTTCGACATAAGAGAAAGGCAAGTACTACTATTACTGAGTAGATATACTAATAAATCACATCTTATGCCTAAAATTCTGTTTGTTTCCTTCTTTTAATTTTCATAGTACGGACGAGGTAGAATGGATGGAGGATGGAAAAGGAAGAAGTGGGTGTTTGGTATGCTGGGAGTGAAAAACAGAGGAGCCTCACGAGCAAAACCAGTTTTGCGTTTAGTTCAAAGACGAACCAGAAAAGAACTAATTCCACTTATAGTCCATCATGCAAAGCGAGGGTCTATCATTATCAGTGATGAGTGGCTGGCTTACAGACGGGCTCTGCCTCAGCTGGGCTATAGGCATTATACTGTAAACCACAGTGTAGCTTTTGTTGATGCACAGACAGGAGCTCATACACAACATTTAGAAAGGGCCTGGAGAAACTACAAAGACACTGTGTGGAGGCTTAGGGGAAACCGCACCGAGGAGTTACTGGTGGATCAGCAGTAATTGGTATGAATGGCTTGCTAAAGATCATCACGAAGGACCTCTTGGTCGCCTGATTCATGATATTGGAAATCTGTGTAAATAGGAAGTAAGCAGGCATACATGATACACTCAACATCACTACATTTATTTCAGTAAGAAGTGATGTAACCTTTAATTTGAATGTCCTCTGATTGAATCTGAGATTAAATGGTTTATTGTTAAATATTGTTGGTATTTACTGCTGTTTGTAAAATGTTTTTTGGGATATTTTATATTTACATACCATTTTACAGTAGAGTATGGTGGCAAAAGTTTATATGTGATACGTTACACCTAAATATCCTTTGTAAATCATTTTGTGGAGCTACAAATGATTCTTAAAACATTTACAAGTAATGAGTTGTTCACACTTTACATAGGGGAAGCATAAAGTGTAATAGATGACTCGTAGATGTAAAAATGTCATTTATTAATGTTTTTTCAAGGCTACAAATGATTCTTAAAACATTTACAAGTAATGATGTGTTGCAGGACATTTAACAATGATGTGTGATCTGGGACAGGTGAGAATCAGGAGGTTTACAGTGAAGTGCTTGTAGATGCGGACCAGTTCTAGTGTCTGATCATCAGATAGAAATGTATCTAACACATGATGGAATGGGCCTGTTCATCTGTCAGATGGTTCCTGGTAATTATTCTATGGCTGAAGTGTTCACATTTACATCTGATCAGGGAGTTCCCACAAAGGTTCCAAACCTTCATAGGTTCACGTTCTTTGACATACTGATGGTTTATAAAAGAGTCCCTCTTTTATTCTGAACAATACATCAAGAAACTAAATAACCTGAAAAGGGTTTATAAATGTGTTGATATTTTTTTTACATTTCACCTATATTTAAATGATGACATGTTCAAAATCAATTTAAAAATGTATTCATGATCATTTAAAAATGTTTAGTTAACGATTTATTAATTACTGTTGCATCAATATTATTTATAAGACTTCCGAGTTCGGTTCGACTTTAGAAGGCTTTACATACTCAATAAACATTACCAAATGTGTTAATAAGCATTTGTAAATGTTTAGTTAATAATGATTTAAACATTTGTAAATGGTTAGTTAATAATATTAACTAACCATTTACAAATGTTTAAATGATCATTAACTTAATAATCATTTAAACATTTGTAAATGTTAAGTTAATATTATTTTAAACATTTGTAAATGTTTAGTTAATAATCATTTAAACATTTAACTAACCATTTACAAATGTTTAAATTATTATTAATTTAATAATTATTTAAACATTTGTAAATGGTTAGTTAATATTATTTAAACATTTGTAAATGTTAGTTAATATTATTAACTAAGTATTTACAAATGTTTAAATGATTATTAATTTAATAATTATTTAAACATTTGTAAATGTTTAGTTAATATTATTTAAACATTTGTAAATGTTTAGTTAATGATCATTTAAACATTTGTAAATGTTTAGTTAATGATCATTTAAACATTTGTAAATGTTTAGTTAATGATCATTTAAACATTTGTAAATGTTTAGTTTATATTATTTAAACATTTGTAAATGTTTAAATATTAATCATTTAAACATTTAACTAACCATTTACAAATGTTTAAATAATATTAACTAAACATTTACAAATGTTTAAATGATCATTAACTAAACATTTACAAATGTTTAAATAATATTAACTAAACATTTACAAATGTTTAAATGATCATTAACGTAATAATCATTTAAACATTTGTAAATGTTCAGTTATTATTTAAACATTAGTAAATGTTTAGTTAATGATCATTTAAACATTTGTAAATGTTTAGTTAATAATCATTTAAACATTTAACTAACCATTTACAAATGTTTAAATGATTATTAATTTAATAATTATTTAAACATTTGTAAATGTTTAGTTAATATTATTTAAACATTTGTAAATGTTAGTTAATATTATTAACTAAGCATTTACAAATGTTTAAATGATTATTAAATTGATAATCATTTAAACATTTGTAAATGTAATCACAAACCTTTTGAATAATTTGTACATCATTATCTAATACGCTGTAAATGATCAGTTAATGATGTTACTAAACACTTATAAATGTATTTGTAAGGGTGATTACAAACATTTGTAAATGATTTGTTCATCATTTTCTAATACCTTGCAAATGATTTGTTAATGACTTACTAAACATTTACAAATGTTTAACAACAAAACATTATTGTAAAGTGTTACCAAAGTTTTAACTAGAGCTGAGGATATAAACAGTTGTGTTTGAAATTGTTTCATAATTCATTTATTCTCAAAAAAACTAAAACCTGATTTTGAGATTTTATACTTCAAAGCGTCCAATGAAGACTTTACCTCTTTTATTTATCCTAAACTTATAAGATGTCTGATGACTTGGTCATCTTTTAAAAATACATCTGCAAAAGTGACCTTCTGATATCTTCATGGTAGCAGAGAACATCACAGGGATAAGGATTGGGTACAGTCCAGTCAACAGGTTGGATCATGCTGGTCTGATCATCGGAGACAAACGAGCGCGCTGCCTGTTGAAATTGAGGTGACTGAAGCGCCCCCGCCACGTTTGTTTACTTTGGTTACACTTGACCTTGTGAGATCGGGGGTGGGGAATATTGGTAGGACCAGAACCTTTATACCTGTGATGGTTTTAAGTCCAGTGGTGTGGACCAGGGGTAAATGTAGCCTTTCTGGTGCATCCAGAGCTCGCTTCTGGCAACAACTCAACATTCCTACAGAAACGAGTGTGAAAGGTGACTCTGAGACTTATGAAGTAACGTTCTAAATTCAAGAGTTGTTCCCAACCGTACCAACAATCTACAAACAACCTGTCCTTATGGATAAATTATTCAGAACTTTTACACCAAAGTTTTACTTCAACATGGCAGAAAATTCCCTTTAACGTTCAGAGACTGTAAAGGAGCAGGGACAAGAGTGGAGTGTGAAACTCCAGCAGGTCACGCTGCATTCAGGCATGAACAAAGCCTTAGGTGTGTTTGGGTCTGGACCAGAACACACCTCTAAAGCTTGCACCCTAAATGCACCGTTTCTCTGTGCAGCAGCTGCCAGCAGCCTTGATCCAGTTATAGATCCAGACAGGAAGTAGATGGAAAATACAACTATGGCAGAAAGAAGCCCAGTTTGTGACCAGAATGCAAGGCAGGTACTGCACAGGAGCAGCAGCGTAGAAGGACGGGGGGGTGGGGCACTAACCATTAGACTGAGGGTGGTAGGCCCCCGGCTGAGAGTAAGGGATGGGGACCGGGCCGGGGAATTGCTGCTGGAAGTTTCCGCTGAAGCTAGTCGGGAGGCAGAAGGAAGACGCATTCCCAAAGCCGGCAGGCATGCTCATGGAGCCGGTACCAAAAGAGGCTACAAGACATCACACACACACACACACACGCACGCACACACGCTTTAGATACGCTGATGCATCACTGAACTACTAGTCAATGTAACTTAGTTACATCAAAGCTACACAACAGTAGAAGCTAAAGAAAGGTTCTGAAACATTCTGACCTGCAGGTGGCGCTCTGCCGTTAGTCTGGAACGGGTTGGTGGCCATGTCTGGAGCTACCGCTGCAGCAACAAAAGGGTTGGTGGACGGCACAGCTGGGTGAGACAACCACAGTCGGTCTTTGAGCTAAGAGTAACAACGTGCTAAAATGTCTTCCGGTTCTGAAATCACCTCCAAATCCAGGCTGCATACCGGCCAACACCGACGGGTTCTGGGCTGGAGATGAACCAAGCACAGGTCCAAAGAGGTTCCTGTGAAGAAAACCAAGCCTTAAACGAGCTGACCCAACCATAACCAGCTTTACCAGAACAGAACCAAACGTGTGTGTGTGTGTCTCACCCCTGGACACTGCTGCCTGTGGACACAGAGGAGCTGAGCTCACTGTCCAGCTCAGCCAGCGCCGCATAGCGGTCCTCTGTGCACCTCGCTGTCTGGGAGCGGGCAGCCACGGCACCGGACATGGACGGGACAGGAACTCCGCCCCCTTTCAACACACACCATCATCAAAATAATGACTATCAAAATATTATGATCAGACATTAGAAAAGATCACACTCTCAGGTAGAGCTGCAGCAATGTTTAGAAATAAATGTGATCAAGGACATAAATGATGAAAGGTACAGGAGAGACTCGTCCCACCTGCTCAGGGTGT
The DNA here is from genome assembly GCA_006937985.1 of Aphyosemion australe. Lineage (NCBI taxonomy): Eukaryota > Metazoa > Chordata > Actinopteri > Cyprinodontiformes > Nothobranchiidae > Aphyosemion > Aphyosemion australe. The sequence continues at coordinate 519,465 of SSNS01000156.1, read as the reverse complement.
GTGTGTGTGTGTGTGTGTGTGAGAGTGAGTGAGTGAGTGAGTGAGTGAGTGAGTGAGTGAGTGAGTGAGTGAGTGAGTGAGTGAGAGAGAGAGAGAGTCTGTGTTTGTGTACAGTGCATGCGGAAAGTATTCACAGCGCTTCACTTTTCCACTTTTTCCAAAATGGATTCAATTCATTGTGCCCATAAAATTCAACACACAACACCCCATAATGATAATGTGAAAAAAGTGTCTTTGAAGTTGTTGCTAATTTATTAAAAATAAAAAACTTGAGGAATCACATGTACATAAGTATTCACAGCCTTTGCTCAGTCCTTTGTTGATGCACCTTTGGCAGCAGTTACAGCCTCAAGTGGTTTTGAATATGAGGCCACCAGCTTGCCACACCTGTCTTTGGGCAGTTTTGCTCATTCCTCTTTGCAGTACCTCTTGAGCTCCATCAGGTTGGATGGAAAGCGTCGGTGCACAGCCGTTTTCAGATCTCTCCAGAGATTTTCAATGGGGTTCAGGTCTGGGCTCTGGCTGGGCCACTCAAGGACATTCACCGAGTTGTTCTGTAGCCAGTCCTTCCATATTTAGGCTGTGTGCTTAGGGTCATTATCCTGCTGAAAGGTGAAGCGTCGCCCCAGTCTGAGGTCAAGAGCGCTTTGGAGCAGGGTTTCATCCAGGATGTCTCTGTACATTGCTGCAGTCATCTTTCTCTCTATCCTGACTAGTCTTCCAGTTCCTGCTGCTGAAAAACATCCCCACAGCATGATGCTGCCACCACCATGCTTCACTGTAGGGATGGTATTGGCCTGGTGATGAGCGGCGCCTTATTTTCTCCAAACGTAACGCCTGGCATTCACTCCAAATAGTTCCATTTTTGTCTCATCAGACCAGAGGATTTTGTTTCTCATGGTCTGAGAGTCCCTAAGGTGCCTTTTGGCAAACTCCAGGCGGGCTGCCATGTGCCTTTTACTAAGGAGAGGCTTCCGTCTGTCCACTCTACCATACAGGCCTGATTGGTGGATTGCTGCAGAGATGGTTGTCCTTCTGGAAGGTTCTCCTCTCTCCACAGAGGACTGCTGGAGCTCTGACAAAGTGACCATCAGGTTATTGGTCACCTCCCTGACCAAGGCCCTTCTCCCCCGTTCACTCAGCTTAGAAGGCCGGCCAGCTCTAGGAAGAGTCTTGGTGGTTCCAAACTTCTTCCACTTACGGATGATGGAGGCCACTGTGCTCATAGGAACCTTTAAAGCAGCAGAAATGTTTCTGGAACCTTCCCCAGCCTTGTGCCTCAAGACAATCCTGTCTCGGCAGTCTACACTCAATTCCTTTGTCTTCATGCTTGTTTGTGCTTTGACATGCACCGTCAACCCAGCGGCCTTATATAGACAGGTGTGTGCCTTTCCAGATCATGTCCAATCAACTTCATTTTCCACAGGTGGACGCCAGTTAATCTGCTGAAACACCTCAAGGATGATCAGTGGAAACAGAATGCACCTCAGCTCCATTCTGAGCTTCACGTCAAGGCTGTGAATACTTATGTACATGTGATTCCTCAAGTTTTTGATTTTTAATAAATTGGCAACAACTTCAAAGACACTTTTTTCACATTATCATTATGGGGTGTTGTGTGTTGAATTTTATGGGCACAATGAATTTAATCCATTTTGGAATGAGGCTGGAACATAAACAAAAAAGTGGAAGAAGTGAAGCGCTGTGAATACTTTCTGGATGCAATGTGAGTGTGAATGTGTGTGTGTAACACACATACACACACACATTCACACTCTGGTGGGGATGAGCTACATCGTAGCTACAGCTGCCCTGGGGCGCACTGTCAGAGGCGGGGCCTGCCGTGCACTGGCGCCACCCGGTTCCTCTGACCACCACCAGCAGGCAAGGCGGGTTAAGTGTCTTGCCCAAGGACACAACGACAGTGACAGACTGAGCGGGTTGTGAACCTGCAACCTTCCAAATGCAAGGCGGCCACTTAACTCCTCTGCCACCATCGCCCACATATGGGCAATGGTGGCAGAGGAGAGTGTGTGTGTGTGTGTGTGTGTGTGTGTGTGTGTGTGCATTTATGTTTTGCGAGCCCAATTTGTCAGGTTACACACCCGCATTATGAGACCATTTGGTTTATGAGACCATTTTTGGTGGTCTCGTAATTCATGACTTTTAAAGTGCTGCAAATTTTTATAAAAGTAAAATCTAAACGTCGTTAGCTGATTAATACTGACTTTGTAACTGCTATTATCATTTTATTTAGTTATTTCAGCAACTTAAACTTTCTTTTGGTTTTCATGGCCAATTTAAAATTGGTTTCGTAAACCACGTCGCGTGTGTGGTATGCAGACCTCCAGGGTCTCATAACGCCCTTAGAATGTCACAGATGATTGTGTGTATTTTTTGATAGTTTTTATTTTATTTTTGAAGTGAGGCTTTTCTTCCATGGGTAAAATAGAACATGTTGACATACTTTTTGTGTTCACCAGATGCAAAGAATTCGTGTGTGTGGGATACAAACCACCATGTTGTCATGGTCTCATAAACCATTCAAAATGTCATAGTGGCATGTATGTATGTTCTGATAGGTTTTTCTTATTTTTTAAGTGAGCATTATCTTCCATGGGTAAAATAAAACATTTTGACATAGTTTTTGTGTTCAACAGATTACCTGTTTATGAGGAAATGTGTGTCCCCATAAACCACCACCAAGTCATAGTGGTTTCATAAACCATAAATGCACACATGTGTGTGTGTGTGTGTGTGTGAGTCACTGTGCGTGTGTGTGGTGGTGGTGGGGGGGTGAGCAGGATGAAGGGGTGGATGGGGGGGTGGTACCTGGTGAAAAGGACTTTGAGGGAGGTGACGTGCTCAGATGTGATGGAATGGTTGAGTTTCCAAATGCTTCAAAGTTGGCAAAGTTGGTGTTTGGGTTAGCCTGAGGAGCTGCAGCCGTTCAGGAGGGAAGCAAAACTCAGAGAGGGAATGTGGAAATCAAAAACAAACGGCAGGGAATGGCATGGGATGATGGGAAACACAAAGGTGATCGACAAAATCCCAGACTTACCCGACTGGTGTGGAAAATGTGCAAAGTTGGCAAAGTTGGAGGAGGCTGCAGTTTGCGTAGGAGCAGCGAAGATGTCTCCACCCAGGTCTGAGAGCAAGTCAAGCGTCTTCTCCTGGGCAGCGGCGTGAGCCTGGGGGCGACCCAGTCCTGGAGACTGGACCAGAGGCGCTGGATCAGAAACCAGATGGTTTCCACTCAGAAGAATGGAGGTGCAGTCTTACCTGGCGCAGTGGCGTCCTGCTGAGCTGCAGGGTTTTCAGGGGTTGGACCTCCGGGGTACTACCAGTGCTGCTCGCTGAGGAACCTGAGACGGGGGCCTGAACACTCGCTACTGCCCTCGCCTGGTCTGGAGGAACATACCTGGACATAGGGTTGCAACGATAACGACATTTTGGTTGTACGATTATGGTCTGAGAAATAATCACGGTTTCACGATTATTTTACTTGAATTAATTTCACATCTGTATTAACATATATAAACCTCTCTCTCTCTCTCTCTCTCTCACACACACACACACAAACTCCATAAAGTATTGATAAAGTTCATGATTACATTCTATAAAGATGTTAAACTCCAGAGATTCTGCTTAGAAAAATTCATCAGTAAAATCAAAGTAATCTGTCGTTTTTAAATTAGGGTTAGTTAAAACTTTTAAAATACCCTTAATTAGATTAGCCTAACAGCCTGCTTGAGAGTCTGTTAAAAGACAAAAACGCTTTACCTGTTGACACCTGGTCAGGGTTAACACGTTTACTCAGATGCTAAGTTCCTACTAGTGCAGCTATTATTATGAAAATCCTTAAATACAATTTCTGCTTGTTCATATATATCATCACTATTGACTAGTAAGAATATTATTTGGACAAGGATTAATTATATTATTTCTATGTAAAATAGAAATAACAAACAGATGCTGTTCATTAAATGTTAAACTGGCTTGCCGTACGGCTTGTTATAGCCAAATACAGAGGAACCGTAGAACAGCACTACTAAATGAACCCTGGTTCACTGGATTGTTCTGATATTACTGTTAAATCACGTCAGTCACTAGTTTGTCTGCGTGATGACCTCAGAGATGATGAAACAACTTTTTTCTGCAAGTTCTATAGATGGACGAGTCATCGTCCTGAATTTCTCCTTTAGCAGCTTAGGAAATCTAAAATATTCCCAAACAGGAGACTTCAAGTGCTTCCTAGGTGGAAACGGAGTAATTCCGGTGGTTGCTGTTGCTGGTTCTGCTGCGTGCCTCAGTTCCAGTTTTGTTTTGGTCCGTGCGGGTTGCGCCACTGTCTGTTTTTTATTAAATTGGCAGTGTTGGAGACGTCTTAAGGGTCGATTAACCGCAGCGGTTCACACAGTGATTATTAGTCATCCCTGCAACCCCACCTGGACACGCAGAGAGGAGCATCACCACACGGATGTTTCTAGTGTACATTTATAGATAATCACTATCTTACCTGGTCTAGAAAGATTCCTGAACAGCCTCAGTTTACAAATTGTTTAGGATCAACCGGACTGATAAGCTAACAGCTAGTGTAACATAACTTTTTTATATTTCGGACATATAACAGTGTTATGTGAAAATGACGTGGTGAAATGGCAAAACGCTGAGCTCAGACTAGCTGTTAGCCTATCAGCTAACAAAAACGCTTATTTCTCTGAACCAAGGCTGTTCAGGGAGTTATTTTTAACTTTTACACAGAAAAATGTTTAAAATGACTCAAACGTGTATTTAAATCTCCTTTTACACAATCTCATAGAAATAATTACTACAAAAGACTTTCTGTGAGCAAACTACAGGAAGAATCAGAGGACATGTGGACAAACACTTAACCATCACAGCAGCAGAGCCAATTATCCTGGGAACTGTAATTAGCTAGCACGCTAACGTTTTCACTGCACAGGAACCGTTTACATGTTTAATTAAATTATTCAACCATCAGCCGTTTAAGGGTTGTTCTAACAGGAGGAATTCTGGGAAACAATTACCATCTTTTCTTCTCATATTTTTCCTGAAGAAACTCTTTAACTTTCTGTGGTTCTCGGAAATCTGGAACAACTGATGTCCTGTCGTCATAGAGGCCCAGCCAGATGTGTTTACAGGCCTGGGGGAGGGGACAGGACAGGAGGTGACGTTAAAACCAGCAGATTCCACTTTCTGGGCCGTACAGACGAGGTTTCTGAAGCTCCATACCTCGTTTCCGTGTTTCTGTAGGAGCTCGATTTCCTGCTGTGTGAATGTGGTCATCGAGATGGACTTCACTCTGTGTGGGGGATTCAGTCCTCGCCTGGGGGGAGAGGACAACGTTGGCTACGGAACAAGTAACATAAAACCTGAAACAAACAATCTTAAAAACAAGGAAAGCAGCGAGCACAATCTGACCGTGTTCAACACAGAACTAAAGTAGAATTCCTGTTATCAGCTTCTTACAACAGAAGATTTCCCATCTTAACGTTAAAATTCAGACGGACCTTGTTAGAATAAACAGATAAAAACATTTAGTTTACACACACACACACACACGGTGTAAAAACCTGTTCAAAACAACTTCTGGTTGATGCCATCTTAAAATCATGGATGATGAAGATAAAATAAGATCTGGTACAAGACACCGTAACACTGATCCATGTGTGAGGCCGTCAGAGATCATGACCCAGATAAATTCATCTTTGTTAGAATGAAGTCCATCGTTGGGACAGTAACGCCTCTTTCACATGGAACGGAGGCGGTCCGGTTTTCGTACAGCTTCTCCCACAAGAGCACAAAGTGATTGGATATCTGAGAGAATACCAGGGCTGCCAACACTCACGCACTGAGCGTGAGACACACGCATCTGACCCCCTTCACACGCCCTCACGCCACACTTCCAATTTCTCACGCTGAAAAAGCACCACGGTGAGGTTAGTTGGACAGTGGATATTCAACAGACATTACTCCATGGTTCACTAGGGTCAGCAATGAGTTTATATCATCGGTTCATATGCCGTACGCTATGATGAGTGTGCGCTGCGCCACAGAGAGACGGCGGTCAGCTGTGTTTCAAGGACTCGCTCATGAAAGCAGTGGTCCGCTTAGGGACCGTCAACAATTTCTAGTCATTTGAGAACGCATACAAAAAGTCAAAAGCTTCCAGCTTCATTGATTAAATTATTAAAAATTCTCAGTTCTGTTCCTAAACTAGACCAACAAGACATAACGTTTTTTGACACATTTCATACAATCTGACCTTTTTTTATTAAGATTTTCATAAAAAATAAGATATTTTCTTCAAAAGCTTCCAGGAAAATTGATAAAAAATAGTAAAAACCAATTGTGTTACTAAGGTAGACCAATGCAATGAGACAACAGTTTTTAACATACTTCATACAATCTGATCTTTTTTGTTAGGATTTTCATTAAAAATATATAATTTTTTCAAAAGCTTCTAGGTAAAATGATAAAAAAAAATACTCAAAATCAATTCCCAGAGGTGGCAGCTTGGAACTACCAAGCAATAGGATTCCTTTGGAGTGGAAGGAATGGAATTGATTTGGGGTCATTGGTCAATTTATTTGGAAGCTATACAAGACAAATTACTTATTTGTTATTTTATTTTATTTAACCTTTATTTATCCAGATAAGTCGATTGAGAACTCATTCTCATTTACAATGACGATGTGGCCAAGAGGCAGCAGCAACAGACACATGGTTAGCTTTACACCAAAGAAAAACAGATAAGATAAAAAAAAGCAAGATAAAAATAAGATAAGACAGCTATACATAAAGACAAAGGACTGTTTTCATATATAATATGTACGAGCCATCAAAAAAGACTTAAAACAATCATTAAGTACTCTGAAGCAGGCACATTGATCAGAAACTATTGAATGCAATGAATTATTGCAGGTAGATAATGGAACGTAGGTAGAGAGCTTTAGTGATTTTTGCAGTTCATTCCAGTCATTGGGAGCAGAAAACTGGAATGAGGAGCGGCCAAAGGAGGTGCGAGCTTTGGGAATAACCATAGAGATTAGGTTACTGGAACGTAAAATGCGCTGGTTGTTGGAAATGATGAGTAATGTTATTTAAATATTTTTTTTAAATCTGACTCAATGAAATTTGTTAAAAACTGCTGTGGTCTAATTAAATAACAACTGACAATTGATTGAGTCATTTGACCACAAAACCTGGATGCTTTTGAAGCAAAATACAGAAATGTTCATAAATTATTAATAAAACTTATCTCTTTAAATTAAACATCTTAAAAACTGTAGTGTCTCATTAATCTAGCTTAGTAACAAAACTGTGAATTAATTTTGAGTAATTTGTTAATTTACCTGGAAGCTTTTGAAGAAAATGACTACATTTTCTATAAATTTTCTATAAATTTCTATAAAAAAAGATCAAATTGCTTACGATGTTAGAAACTGCTGTGTCTCATTGGTCTAGCTTAGTAACACCATTGGAAAATGGGTTTGAGTATTTTGATCAATTTATCTGGAAGCTATTCAAAAACAAACTATTTTTCATTAAATTACTTATATAAAATGATCAGATTGTATGAAATATGTTTCAAAGTGATGTGCCTCGTTGGTCTAGTTAAGTAACACAACTGAGAATTGATTTTGAATTATTTAATCAATTAAGCTGGAAGCTTTAGATTTTTTTGTATGCTTTCTCAAATGACTAGAAATTGTTGACGGTCCCTAAGCGGACCACCGCTTTAATCAGCGAGTCCTCGGAACACAGCTGACCGCCGTCTCTCTGTGGCACAGCACACGGCATGAAAACCCTCTACTGACTTAGTGAAGCGGGAGTGAATGTCTGTCGAATAACCAACGTCCAACTAACTTCACCGCTAATTACTCCTGGGATGTTTGTGTTGAGCTGTTTTCCCACCAGTTTGTCCTATGTTCTGTGTTTAATTGACCTTTCGCCGAGCCCCGCCCCTCTTAGTTACTGTTGCCAAGTCCGACAATAAGTGGATCAAATACTGCAGCTCGGCTGATTGCCGCAATGGAAAGAAGTAGACAGATGCGTGTCAGCAACATTTTTTGGAGCAATTCCTCCTCAATATCATCCAGATTGAGACAAAAGGGTTACAGTATGCAGTGGAGGGATATATTAGTGTCGGCTCCACTGAGCGAAGCGTAGAAGGGAACAAGGAGTTGGGAGTTTCGGGAGAAGGCAGCGTCCGGGATCACGTGGATCGGTGAGCGGTGGCAGCGATGCGGAACCCCTGTGAGTTGTCAGATGTCAGATGATCTGAGCTGCAGGCAGCTCTAAAAGCTCCCGGTGCTCTGCATCGCTCCAGGTTATCATCTCAGCTGATTCTGCTAACAAAAAAAAACTTAAGCCCGTGTTTACTTTCATTTTCAATAGTTCCCGGCCAGAGCTCGGCATTAATTCATCACGTGATCATGACACCACCCGCTGTTGCGCCAATAGGCTTAATGTGCGTTCATAAGACACACGGTTGAGGTAATATTACGCTGATTTGCCGGCACGGTGTGTCTTATCTAAAAGGGTCTTGGATAGTCTGGGAGGCGGACCTCCGCTCAGCCGCGGGCGGGGGGAGCACTCATGCTTGACTGTTCCTGGTTGAGCTCGATGAGGAGGTTCTGAAGGGAAACGAAGGAGACACGACTACTATCGAGGCTAATGCTTAGTAGTATAAATTAGGCTTAGCTTCATCATTTTGTTTGGAGTTGTCGGATAGTAACGGTTGCTATGATGTGTGATTGGACAATAGTCGTTCTGGGGGCGGGGCCGGCGAAAGGCTAATTAACCTTTGTTTGTTAATAAATTATGTTTTTTACTTTTACCATTTTGAACATGCGTCCTCATTGTTGCTCCAGGCCACCTAGACGGCCTGGGTTGTAACAGTCGGTAAGTCTGGTGTTTAAAAAAATGAAAAGATGTGAGTAGGTTACTGATGTCCACGTCCCTTTAAAACAGACACAGACCAGTGGAGACACATCACAGCTAGTCATGCTACTCCACCCCATCCAGTCTGTAAAGAAGCGCAAGACGAGGAAATGTAGAACTATTCATATATGGAAGCAGCAGGCTGTTTGCTGCTTGTTGCTCTGCGTCCTTTGCTACTCGAGGCTGTCCGCAGTGACCCGCCACCACCCACGGCTTCCCTCTGCTCAGCGCCGCTCGCTGCCTGGCGCTTGGTGGGCAGCTCAAGTGGCAGGCAGTGGCCTACAAGTAGGAGCTGCAGTAGATTAGGTCCAGGAGAAGCTTGTTTCTAAAAGTAATACTTCATCAACTGTTCAGCAACATTATGGATTCAGCGAGGATGATGTGATGAAAACAAAAGACAAACGTAAACTGCAGACAGACTTTAGTGTGACAGGGTGAGCATCCTGTCACTGTATCCTGACTGATCATGCACCCTGGCTGCTCGGTCACAGGGATATCCCTTTGGCTGACTGGTTAGCGCGCGTGACTCTCACCCGGGAGTCTGGGGATCGAATCTCGCCCGGGCCCTCGTTTCTCCACCTCACCACAGTAGCAACAAGTCAAGGTAACACCTGCAGTACAACCAGACTTTATAGAGAACCTGATAACTTGACAACTGAAATGTGACAAAATTCACATGATGCAGCTCTTTCCATCTTCTGAATTAAAGAGATTGTATCTTAAATACTTTGTGTTTGCAGGAAGTTTTAGCTCTTTTACTTTAATACTTGTTCAGTTGTTAGTTGTTAGTTTTTCAATCAATCAATGTTAAAGCCATACTATACAACTTTTTCATATGTTTAAATCATGTTCTTGAGCCAGTTTGTGCTAAAATGAGCCTTTACAGGGTTAATGAAATGTCACTCAGACCCCCACCGCCCTCTGTGGCCAGAATACTGCACTTGCAACTTCAGAGTGGCGGTCTGGTCTCTGTTGGACTTAGTACAGTGGAGCTGACATGCCTGGTGCTGCAGTCTGCTTCCAGCATGTTTCCTGCATGTTTTAGATCATGAACACAGCTGATTTGTTTGATTTAGTGATGAACCGCTCCTATAGACACTAATGAAGGCTGAGGAGACGTTTCAGCTGTTAGATTAAGGTGTTAAAAAGACCAAAGCACAGCCAGGAGAGAAGTTTCAGTTTAGCTTTTACTAACGAAACACTAGGGGGTGCTAAAAACAAGCCAAAACTGCCAAGTGTTCCTTTAAATAAATGGGGCTCAGTCTTCTCAACCCCCAGTGAGTCGTAGCGGGTGGCTGTTCATACTGAGCCAGGATCCTCTGGAGGTTTCTTCCTGTTAAAAGGGAGTTTTCCTTCCCACTGTCGCTACATGCTTGCTTAGTATGAGGATTGTTGAAAAGACACTGACACAAGTCAGTGACTTGATGCAATCTGCTGGGTTCCTTATATAGGAAACGTTTTACTGATTGGCTTAATGAACTGAACTGTATTGGAATGTTTACTTTGTGAAGTGCTCTGAGACGACTCTCGTCATGATTTGGCGCTATAGAAATAAACCGAACTGAATTGAATTAACTACGTTACCTGTCCGGGCAGCTAACAAGCCAACGGTACCGGATCATCATCATGACCTCGGCAGCGCCGCGTCCTTACCTGGTAAAATCCATTAAACAGTAAAAAAACACTCACAGGATCCCGGAGCAGGTGGTACACACGAAGGAGCCCACTGTCATGTTGACATAATTAGGGCCGCGCTGGTCACAGTCAAAGCACCACTGCCAGTTTTATTGATAGTATTATTCCCTCAGATCTGTTAATTACAAATATTTTTTATTTCTACAATAAAAAACCTTCCAACTGAGTACTAAGTACTTTAGACTTACTTAAGACTGAAAAACCAAGCACAACTGAACAAGTAGAAAAGTAAAAGAACTAAAATTTAATGCAAACACAAAGTATTTAAGATACAATCTCTTATTTTCTAAATCAGAATTTTACAAAGAGCTGCATCATGTGAATATTGTCACATTCGAGTTGTCAGGTTCTCTAGAAAGTCTGGTTGTACTGCAGGTGGAGGAGGATGTATTACCTTGACTTGGTGGTGCTACAGTCTTTCTGCACAGATTACATTTGCCTTCTGTTTTCATCCCATCGTCCTTGCTGAATCCATAATGATACCAAATGATTGATGAAGCATTTTTGGAACAAGCTTCTCCTCAACCAAATCTACCGCTCCCACTTGTATCCCACTGATCATCACCCATGGCTGCTTGCCGTTAATTGCAGCTGGCTGCGGAGCGTCGCGGCCCGAGCAACATTGAGCAGAGAGCTGCCACAAGATTGGGGCAGCTAGGAGCATCCGCAGCCCGCGAGTAGCAAGAGCCTCAGAGCTATGAGCTGCAAGCATATTTGAATCGTACTCCATTTCCACGTTTTTACCTTCTTGTTACAGACTGGATGAGGTGGAGTCACGTGACTCCATGTGACTAGTTATGACTCGGACTCCACAGGTCCGTGCCACAGCTTTTTAAAGGGATATGGACTTTAGAGGTGCCTGAAAAAATCGATTCGCATTCGAATTGTGATTCTTACTTATAAAGATTCAGAATCGATTCATAAAGGTTCAGAATCGATTCTGTCCCTGAACGCATCATCGCTGGCGCACCGGCGCTAGCTGTAGTTGCTCTGCTGTGTGCTCCTACTCTGTAATCTGCTGAAATAAGACAGAGACTTACCTTTATTATTATCCTGTGTGTGTTTTATGAGTCAAGAAGTAAGTTCACTATGTTTTATAATGTTTAAATGGTGTTATCCTGTTTAGTTTGGCTGTTCATGCCGAGTGCACCGTGCATTATTGATGCTTGTTAAGACTAAAAAGTGCCTGTTAGTCTTCATAATATTAAACTTTGTTGCCACACATACTTGAAAAGTATTTGACTGCATTACTTTCAAAGCTACTATTAGGTAACTGTAAAGATTTGTAAAATTTTACAAGGTAAGAAAAAATAAATGTTGCCTTTTCATCAAAAGATTGCCTCTGTTTACAGTTTTAGAATCACTTTATTTTACCTTGTAAATTAGCATTTTCTTGATTGAACATAACCAGTTTTCTTTAAAGTAAAATAACAATTTCCCATAGTTTTTTCTAACTTGCAGAAGAAAGTAGTTAATCCTGGAACGGACATTCTTTGATAATCTTGAATGTGAATCGATTCTGAATCGAGAATCGATTCTGAATCGAATCGGCACCCCGAGAATCGGAATCGAATCGAATCAAATCGTGAGTTGTTGTAAGATTCACATCTCTAATGGACATCAGTAACCTACTCACGTCTTTTCATTTATTTTTTTTTAAATACCGGACATACCGTTAGGGGCAAAATGACGTGGGTGAGCGTTCTACATTTCGATAATGGTACATTTTCGGTTTACCGCCCAGCCCTATCGTCATTGCAATATTGGTATTTTCATGAAACACTTGGATCATAATAACTCACAGACTGTTAAAAATCCAAGCAGCAAGCTCTTTAATGTGGGTATGAACTCTCACCAGCTGTGGTGCCTACACCTAGTTTAGACGATGCCAAAACACAGAGAGTGTTGTGAACGATCTGTCATGACTATGAAACACAAAAGAGGATGAGGAAAATGTGGGGTTTTGTTCTGATATCCTGCAGCCCAGACAGGGAGATATTTATGTGGTCCTGGACGACATCCTCCATGATTCAACCATGCTGGAGGTCATTTTCCTCTCAGGCTGCAGACAAAGCTCACCGTGTATTTAAAAATGAGACAAAACAGTTGGAGTGTATTGGTAGACATGTTTGCTCAATGCAGCGTCTCCAAGTGCTGACTGTGCAGCTACATTCACACACTTCCACGTTACAGCACCAAGGACCAACAAGCATGCTTGACTCATGTGGTTTGTTGCCTAAATCTGATCAGTGGTTTCATAATGATCAACTGAGTGACTGTTTGAGATGGGAGACTCGCCCAGGTGCTCCCAGATCTCCAGCTGTGTGTCTGAAGGTTCAGCTAAACCTAAACCAGAGGATCTCCCAGCAAGACCTTCAGCAAGTTGGTCCAATATTTAACATTAGCATGAGTAACCTCACGTCAGGCGTGCTAACCTTGACCAAAAAACTGGGCTAATGAGACATCCAACACCGAGCCTCACGGAAAAATACAGAACATTTTGTTTCCATGTGGAGTAAATAAAAACAGAACAATCTGTGTTCAGCCCGAGCCCAACCCAGCTGCTTTGGGTGGAACCCAACAGCGTCTACGTTACCTGTCCGGGCAGCTAACAAGCTAACGGTACCGGATCATCATCATGACCTCGGCGGCGCCGCGTCCTTACCTGGTAAAATCCGTTAAACAGTAAAAAAAAAACACTCACAGGATCCCGGAGCAGGTGGTACACACGAAGGAGCCCACTGTCATGTTGACATAAGTAGGGCCGCGCTGGTCACAGTCGAAGCACTTCCTATTCGCGGGCAGGCTAGTCATTTCCCGGAGCATCTTTAAATGAGTCTCCTCCTGCTTTCGCTTCGCAGTCGTCGCCATGGCGGGAACCGGGAGTTGCTGTCAGCGGGAGGGTACGGTCAGGGCAGGGACCCGGTGCTGTGTCGGTGTCCTCGGGGCGCCGCGTCTGACGGCAGGGCGACACCTTATTCCAGAGGTCCAACGGAGAGATGAGCGGCTGGCAAACTCTTCTTCTACTGATTTAATGTCGACAAACGCGCGCGCTGCCCTGGCGCTAGCGCCACCTCTCGATTTAGCTTGGTGTAGAGTGGTCACTGCAGTGGACGGCTAGTAAATCTGTTGTACACGTGTGGCTGTTGCTGGTGATATTTATTATTTATTTACATTTTAATATTTACACATAAACTAGTGTGTCATGTGATGCACCGCCCCCTGCTGGCCGTGTGTGGAGTAACACATTTCTTTTGCAAACAGGTAGCCCACTGTTCATGCCAAAGACTATTGGAAAGTAAACCGTAAACAAGTTTTAATACCTAAATATGAATAAAAGAAACAAACCAAATCTGAGGTTGTCACCACTGATACATGAATGGGTTCATTCTGGTTCTAGAGCTAAATGTGGCTCTGTCGTCCCTCTGAAGTGGCTCCTTGTAACTTTGATCGAAACAATAATAAACAACAATAAAGTTTAGTTGTTGTTTTTTTTGCCCAAACATTTTAGAATATAGCATAGAATTTCTGCAGCAGAAATAAATATGAAGTACGGTAGACATATCAGTGATGAGCCACTCAGCTTTCCATCATTTCAATACCAGATTTAAGTAAAAATGACTGAGTTTTTACAAAGTGTTTAAAATGCTTTGACAGTTTCATTATTGAGCTCATTTTGCTCATGACTTCACAGAAAGTAACTGAGAAACACTGAATTAGACCAAAAGACCGTCTACACTGATTCCAAGTCTTAATCGTTTGAGGTAAGAGAAGATCTCAGTCAGAAAGGACAAAGAGTCTAGCTATAGGAGAACTAGCAACAAAGCTCTCTACACGGTCTCCCAACTCGGCACATTAACACCCTCCCTACGCCAGAACAAGGCGTTAATATTAGAAGCCCAGTAATAAAGGCCTACATGAATTAGGAAGTGGGGTAATTGCAACTTTTTACTGTTTATAATTGTGCCATATAAAGACTGAAAGTTAAATATACAAATAGAATAGAACTTTATTTGTAATTGCTCATGTCAATTAAATTACAGATGGTCCACCCATTAACAGTGCGCAATACAATAAATAACAGTAAATATTTTAAAACATAGAGGACATTTTAGCAGAACAACAAGAAGTGCAGTGCAAGCCGGAGATTCAGATCCACCAGGGCAGCAGCTTAAAAGGATTTATAATAAATAAAAGAAAGAAAAAATAAATATAAATACAAAAAAAGATTTAGAAAGAATAATCAGGAGACACTGGAACAAATAAAAGAACTTAGGTAGTACAGTCATTTCTCCACCCTAAGGACAAGGGTCCCATTGGAAAATACCTGGTTTAAGATTAGCCAATAAAGGGTTATAATTAGTCCCATGAAGGTCTTTAAATGTACCTGCAATCCAAATACCTAAGTACTTTCATTTGTCAGGGCTTATTTTAAATGGAATGGAGCCAGAGCTGTCCCTCCTAAAGAGTCATCGTTTCACTCTTCTGAATGTTAACCAGAGATCTGACCAAGGAAGAGTCAACAGCTTGGTGGTACTAGAAAGAGGATCTGAAATACACTGTCACAAAAATGAAAGGAACCCTTTAAAGAAACCCATTAGATACATCAGATCTCAATATGAAGTTGGATATCTATACAAATAACGACAGGGCAATGTCTTAGGAACAAAAGGATGCCAAGTCTTTTAATGGAAATAAAGGTTTTCAGCCTACAGAGGGCTCAATTGTGTAGACACCCTAAAATCAGAGTGAAATGAAGATGTGGCAGGCTAGTCCATTATTTCAAAAACTTCATTTCTGCAACTCAAAATGCTTTTCAGTATCTTGTGTGGCCCCCACGAGCTTGTGTGCATGCTTGACAACGTCGGGGCATGCTCCTAATGAGACAACGGATGGTGTCTTGTGGCATTTCCTCCCAGATCTGTGTGAGGGCATCCCTGTGCTCTTGTACAGTCTGAGGAGCAACCTGGCGCCGCCTAATGGACCCAAACATAATGTCCCACAGATGTTCTATTGGGTTTAAGTTGGGGGATGGTGAAGGCCATTCAATTGTTTCAATTCCTTCATCCTCCAGGTGCTGCCTGCATACTCTTGCCACATGAGGCCGGGCATTGTCGTGCATTAGGAGAAAACCAGGACCTACTGCATCAGCGTAGGGTCTGACAAAGGGTTCAAGGATTTCATCTGGATACCTTATGGCAGTCAGAGCACCATTTCCTAGGCAGTAGAGGTCTGTGCGTCCCTCCATGGATATGCCTCCCCAGACCATCACTGACCCACCACCAAACCTGTCATGTTGAACGACGTTGCAGGCAGCATAACGTTCTCCTTGTCTTCTCCAGACTCTTTCACGTCTATCACAGGTGCTCAGGGTGAACCTGCTCTCGTCTGTAAAAAGTACAGGGCGCCAGTGGCGGACTTGCCAATTCTGGTGTTCTTGAGCAAATGCCAGTGGAGCTCTACGGTGCTGGGCAGTGAGCACAGGGCCCACTACAGGACGTCGGGCCCTCAGGCCATCTTCATGAAGTCTGTTCCTGATTGTTTGGGTAGAGACATTCACACCAGTGGCCCTCTGGAGGTCATTCTGTAGGGCACGAGCAGTGCTCAGCCTGTTCCGCCTTGCACAAAGGAGCAGGTATCGGTCCTGCTGATGGGTTGTGGACCTTCTACGGCCCTGTCCAGCTCTCCGAGAATAACCGCCAGTCTCCTGAAATCTCCTCCATGTTCTGGAGATTGTGCTGGGAGACACATTAAACCTTCTTGCTGCAGCACGTGTGGATGTGCCATCCTGGAGAAGTTGGACAACCTGTGCAACTTCTGTAGGGTTAAGGAATGGCCTCATGCTGCCAGTAGAGATAATTACTCAAGCCAAAACTAGCACGAGTGGAAAACCAGCCAAAAAAGATCAAGAGGGAGAAACTTGAAATGACCTCCACATGTTAAACCAGTCCTGTTTTGAGGGTTTTGTAATTGTTGCCACTTTAGTGCACCTGTCGTTAAGTCCATGAACACCAATACAGCTGAAAGTGATTAACAATGCCCTCAGCTGCTTAATCAACCAGAAAATTATCAGACAGGTTTCATTGATTTCATGCCAGGCCCAATAAAAAAGTGTTCCTTTAATTTTTGTGAGCAGTGTATATAAAAGTGTATCGTCGGCATAAAGGCTCAGTAGCAACTGCAAACAGGAGAGGTGAGAGTGAGCATCCCTGTCTAGTTCCACGTTTCAAGTCAAAACTAATCTGAAATAGTATTGTTGGTATGGACAGCTGCCAATGGGGTGGAATATAGCAATAATATCTAGGATATAAATTTGGGTCCAAATTTAAATCTCATCAGAATGAGCTAGTCCCACTCCCCCTGATCAAATGCTTTCTCAGCATGTAGGGAGAGAACTACTTCATCAACCTTTTGGTCAGGCAGAGTAGCGTGTACAGGACATTAAACAGATGTCTAACACTGAAAAGCGATTGTCGACCCTTCACAAACCCTGTCTGGTCAGGTGAAACGATGCTGAGCCAGGACCTTCGCTAGAATCTTAGCTACATTCAGAAGCGACACCGGTCTGTAAGAGCTGCAGCACGAGGTTTTTTAAATCTTTTTTCAAAAACACAAAAATAACAGCTTGATGCATAGTTGGTGGGAATGATCGAGCAGTTGAAAACGGACCGTAGCAATAGTGAGAGTAGTCCAGAAATAAAAAAAAACTCAGCTGGAAAGCCATCCAGTCCGGGAGATTTGCTGCTCTGCATGTTGCTGATCACAGAAGCAATCTAAAGTTAAAGTCCCACTAGTTGTCACACACACTGGTGTGTGTGAAATTTGTTCTCCGCATTTGACCCATCCCCGTGGGGAGCGGTGAGCTGCAGACACGGCTGCGCTCGGGAACTATTTGGCGGTTTAACCCCCCAATCCAACCCCTTAGTGCTGAGTGTCAAGCAGGGAGGCATTGGGTCCCATTTTTTCAAAGTCTTTGGTATGACCCGACCAAGATTTGAACCCTGATCTCCCAGTCTCAGGGCGGACACTCAAACCACTAGGCCACTGAGCTGGTCAATCTCATCAATGAAGTACCAGTTTCCAGATCCTCAGCCTGATCTACACTCATGGAGAGAATAGTTGGGTTAAAAAAGGCTTCAAAATCCTCCTCCACATGAGTCAGCAACTATAGCGAGCTGTAAAATTGACCAAAACACGAGTTGATCATTTCATTGAGTTTGATTTTAAACATAAAGGAGATTTTGTGGCTTTTGTATTTATTAGAACGAGTGAAAATGACTCTTCCCCTTACAAACATTTCAGAACTTTGGATTTATTGGAAATCACTCAGAAAAATGATCCAAAGGAAACCTTTCTATAGAATGAATGAAGTCACACAAACAACAGACTTGAATGAACAGCTTTTATGTAAAAAATAAGCAGTTGCACATAGTTATACAAAACCAAAAAAAGCCAGTTCAGCGTCTTCTGATACGGTTAAGGTCGCATCACTTCCTTTTTAGAGCTTTATGAAACATTTGCTCATGTTTTGGTCCCTGCCTTGGCTCCAGTCACACAACAGGTGCTGATTGAATATCTCGTGAAGAGATGTCGCTTGTCTCTGGTTTTGGCTCTACGCAGGTCTCTCCAACAGTGACTACACTGTTCTCTCTCATTAAACCCCTTGTGCTCATCTCAGAAACCTGCAGGATGAACCGAGACCAGCTCAGCCACATAAGATCACGATGGGGGGTTAGTCCACTGATGCAGAGAAGAGCTGAAGTTCCTTCTTACATAATGTTGAAAATTAGTCCTTTAGTCAAACGGCAATTCAATAGGAGCTGTCATGATTTTAATATCTAACTGATTAATGTTGTTTGGTCCAAACCTAAAACATGTAGAGCAATAATAGGACATTTAAAGGGATATTCCACCCAAAATTGAAATTTTGTCTGTTGACATATTTCCCAGAGTTAGATAAGTGGGAAAAAGCATTTTGTAATTCTCCTGATCTGGCAGCAGTCCGTCTGCTTTAGCTTAGCTTTAGCTTAGCATAAACAATGGAAGTGAATGGCAAGTACTAACATGCTAGTACTTGCCATTCACTTCCATTGTTTATGCTAAGCTAAAGCAGACGGACTGCTGCCAGATCAGATGTCACGGTGTGACGTGGCTCTGAGGAAGGAAAAAAGTGACAATAATTATCTTGGAGTCACAAGCAGATTCTTATTTGGAGATTCATGATGGATTCTATTAAAAAACGATCTGTCGATTTGGAGATGACGATGAAAATCCTCTTATTTTGCTTTTGGTCTCTTTCCGTTTTCACCTGAAGACGATCCGACTCCCACAGCCTTTAAGAACAGGAGAAGATAAATATCAGGACTAATCTACAGACTGGCTTTGAACATCCAAAAAGTAAGCATGGCTGCTTAGTTTTATCACAAATGCACAGTTACAGCTGAAGCCTAGAGTTTAGAGTGAATCAGGTGTTGGTTTTATCACAAAGGTTTCTGCTTTTTTTTTTTGAGATCTTGTTGTCAGATGTTTCCATGGTTACTGAGAATTAAAACATTTCAAAGGTTTTTATTTACGATCACATGAAGTTGATCTGAACCATCATAACAGCAAAAGACACACACCACACAAAATGGTGTTTATGGTCTCCCCCCCCACACACACACACAGTTTTCAGTTCAATCAGCTGCATTTCCATGTCCTCTGTGTCCAGCCAGTTAAAGAGAGATTAATCCAGCCGACCACCAAAGCTCTCTGGTTTGATCAGAGAAGAAAACATACAGCTGAAAGTCCTGAAAACGCTGTGAACTCTGTCTGGAGTCTTCGGATGTATCCGTGTACTTCTGTGGTGCTGATGCTGCACTGAGGTGTTTGACGTGGGGGAACGTGGAAGTTTCAACAGCCCTTGAAAAACATCCAGCTTTTGAAGGAAAGCTTCCAAGTGTCGCGCATGTCCAAAACAGCGTGTCCTGCTCCCTGCAGTTTGAGATCAAGCTCGATCAGGTGTTCAGTTATATCTGCATGAAAAAAAACGTTTTTCAACCCACCTCTCGTCTTCGACTTCAGAATGGCATTCCCCCTTTTCAGCCAGGAATGTTTTTACTGCATCAAAGCACAAATGGTTCCAGAACCTTTCCACGGCTAAGCCGTCTAACGGCACAGCGGAGTGGGATGTCTTTGCACGAGCTTTCATCTCCTCGAGCAGAGACTGGAATTGGCGGTGAGTCAAAGCAGATCGCTTAACTATGAAGTTCCTGATTTTTGCCACTGTGGCCATGACATCATCAAGATCTGAATTTGACATCTTGGCACAGAGGTTTTCTTGGTGTATTATACAGTGCAGTTTCATTATGCATATTTGTTCCTGCATTAAAGTAACAGCCCCCCTGTTTCCCAACCATAGCTGGTGCACCATCAGTTGTCACAGCAAAAATCTTTGTAATGTCAATGCCTCGCTCCTCAAAAACGTTGGTGACATCCTCACCTCGTGTAGTTTAGGCAGAACAGTTCTGCCACATCCCAGTATCTTACCATTACAGCATTGATTTCAACGCTTTCATCCAAAGCTACACTCAACACCGGGGCTTCTTTCAAACCAGCTGTTTGCAGGGCTCTGGCATTGTCACCCATTTCCTGGATGCGTCAGTTGTGACTGATGCAGGTATGTCTTGTATCCTTGCTTTAATTGCATCTTTGTTTGGAAGCCCATTAAAAACACGTCTGAGGTTCAGAGAAAAGCCTCCTTAATAAAGTCTCCATCTGTAAATGGCTTTCCATGTTTAGCAATACGAAAACTTGCTTCAGTTCCATGATGGTTAGCAGCGGTAAAAACTTTCAGAGTACTTGCTTGCTTCTCATAGCTTGACCCAGCACGCGTAATGGATTCAGCCTTCTCTGCCTCGTCCTTGAAAGTTTTTTGATGTTTCGTCGCAAAATGCCGTTTAACACTGGAGGTCCTGCAAACAACACTCTCGTCTCGAGGCAGAGGGCACATACAGCACAATCATTTTGCTGCACACCCCAGTCTTCTGTCCAAATTGTCATAAAAGACCTGGAATTATCTTTGTTTGCTTGCTGAGATGCCATATTTTACAGCACTGACTAGCTAGCAACATCCTCCTCACTGTACCCAGTAGGCAGCAGGTGGATTGGTACCTTAGCTACCATCATCACGAAGCGGTGTGAATGATGTCTTTGTGCGCTAATCCAGGGTGTGGGCTGGCGGCCCGTCGTATATATTGTGGCGTTTTATGGTAAATAACAAAGGCAGTTATTTCCGTCTTTCAGTTTATTCTTAACTTCCAAATATCACAGTGACTGCAGTGCCATCAACAATCTGGGATCATCCCAGAACAAGGCAAAGACTCTCAAAATCCACCCAAACCTCCTCTTTTTCTCTGCCATGTCTTTGCACACACCCGTTGCCAAGGCAACCCGCTGATGGAGAGCTTCGCCAGGCAAGGGGACTGACAGCGTCACATTCCAACTTTGTAACACGTTTATTGACCAACAAGAACAAAAGCATGATTAGAACAGAAAATTCAGTCCTTTACAACATTTGTTTTTTAACACATCTTCTCAGATTAATGCTCTGCGTGCCATTATTTTACCCTTCGTGGGCCCACAGTGGCACGAGTGCCCAGGGTTGCCAACCCCTGATCTAAAGAGTCGACATCTCCATGTTCCAGACCTCTGTGGTCCACTCTGACCTGCAGGTCCAGATCCTGGCTGATGGAGCTCATTCTTCATCATCCATGTTGGGTTTGTGTTTGTCCTCCTGCCTCTGGAGGATGGACCACAAGTTCTCAGTGGGATCCAGGTCTGGGGAGTTTCCTGGACCTGGACCCAACATGTTGATGTTCTGGTCCTGATCCACTTAGTTCTGACTTTATCCTTCTGGATCGGTGTTCCATCATACTGGAGAAGACATTATTCATCACCAAGCTGTTGTTGGATGGTTGGAGTTCCTCTGGGAGGATGTGTGGGTACCATTCTATATCATTGACTGTATATATATATAATATGGGCGGAGCCTCCACGCCGTCACCCGTAAGTTTCTGAAAAGTTGAATTGAAGCCCAGTGGGCAGTTCCCACCACCGCCATCTTGGCCACGTTACATACTGTGAGGGTGGGGGCAGATGACTGACACCCATCAAACTCTGAGTTGATGCAGCTACGAGCTAACTGAGCTAACCGAAGCTAACAGTGGTTGGCAGGTGCTTTTAGCCAGAAAACTGCAGTTGAGTGACTCTGCTACCCTCTGTCTTCTAGGCTGTAACACTTAACGTGAAGCCGGGGCTGAGGCCTTCTCTGGAGCAAACGCGTCTCATCTGCTACCTGTCAATCAAAAGGACACGTCCCTAATTATTCATAATTTCAAGCATGTAATCACATCTAAACGGATGAGCTACAAAAAATTCATCCCCTCAGAGTTGTCATGACTGTAAACTAGACCTATTAAACCTAGAATGTTTTTTTGAACCAGGCTGTAAACATGTTTACTTCTGCTGTGAAGTTGGCATTTTAACATGGGAGTCAATGAGGATTTGCTCACTTCTGGGTCCAGGAAAGATCCACTCAATCTGTTCCTGGTGGGTTTCTAGGAGAGAAGTGGCTTCTTTGCTGCCCTTCTTGACACCAGAACCTCCAGAAGTCTCCTCCTCACTGAGCTGCAGATGCTCTGAAACCTGCACTGGTGGAGCCCCGATCCCACAGCTGGACCAGCTTTAGGTCCTGGTGCTGCTGGACTTTCTTGGGCTCCCAGAAACATTTTTCAGTAGAAAAATTGTTTTGGGGTCTTTGTAATAAATAGATTCATCTGATCTGGAGTTTAAACAAACTAAAACAAAAAGTGAGGCAGCAAACTCTGTGGTGATTAATATTTGTGTCACTCTCTAATTTTGGACAAGGTTTAAAACTCAAGTCTTTAGTCTGCGACTCACTTGACTTCTCTTTCTGGTGACCATGAAGAACTCCCCCAGCCGGGTCTGCCGGTGACATCCTGCTGCCTCCTGCTGCTTCCTCTTCTCCCGCCGACTTTCTCGGCTTTCACGAAATGTTTTCATACGATGGCGGATTCTCCCCTCCCTGAGAGACACACACACACGCACGCACAGGTTACTAACTGATGTAGTTAGAGTTCAGGCTGAGTCAGAAGAACAGCAGAGCAGCAGCAGCTCAGGAGGTAGAGCGGGTTGCTTTGTGATCGGAGGATCGTGGGATCAACTCCAGCTCCCGCCAGGTGTACTCTGCTGTTGTGTCCTTGGGCAAGACGCTTCACCCGACTTGCCTGTGTTGGTGGTGGTCTGAGGGTGGCGATGGCGCAAAATGGCAGCCTCGCCTCTGTCAGACTGCACCAGGGCAGCTGTGGCTACGTTGTAGCTCACCATCACCAGCAGTGTGTGAATGAGAGAATGCGTGAATAATGGAAAGCACTTTGATTGCCTAGAAAAGTGCTATATAAACCCAATCCATTATTATTATTATTATTATTATTATTAACAGAGCCATACTGACCTTTGGTGTTTGACGTGACAGAGGATCCTCACCAGGGCCTCCTCGTCTGGTTCTGTCCAGGTTAGTTCAGGGACTGGGGTTTGTGGGGCCTCCAGGAAAACCTTCCTGGCTTCTTTATATTTCCAGGATTCTGGTACAGGATGAGTCTGAGCACACGCACGTTTCTGATTTATTACATTTATCTATATTGATTAATAAGGTGTAGAAACGCTGTTCAGTACCTCTCTATTGATGTTCAGAACCACATTCTCAATGGTGCGGTGCGTCTGGATCAGAGTCAGAGCCCTTTTAGGACCAAAACCACGTAACTTGTCACAGTAGTCGCAGCCCAACAGGATACAGAGGTCAACAAGCTGAAACAAAACAAGAGGACGGTTAATGTTTGTTTGTGAAGATTGTGTCCATCTGGTTGAATGATCTGAGAGATATACTCCTGCAATCTTACCTCCTCCTGACTAATGCGGAGTTCCTCCAACAGCTTAGGTAACGAGTATTCAACAACATCACTGAGAAAACAAGCACAAAGTCATCAGATCAGACTAGACAGGAAGCCCTCTTACAGATACGGTACTAAAGCGTGGGCCGACTTATCTCCAGACCCAGATACAACACCTTAGTTAGCTCTGGAACATCCAGTGGGTGAGTTTTAATCAAACTCAGAATCTAATCATTGGACCTGCATCAACAACGGGTCACGTTTGAGAGTCAAACCGTGATTTAAATGATGAACACAAAGTATCTCCAACTATGTCTGTGGTTGAAAAGTGAAGCAAAAACATTAAATCTACAGGAGCTCCCAGGATGCAGGTCTGAAAGCCCCTCCCACTCACCTGCACACACTCATGGAGCATGTTTAACCAGCAAATGACTAATTACAGATAATTACAGTACATTTAATGTACGACTAAAACCAACTTAAGAACAATGTGGATCATTAGAAGTTGTATTTATATTTCTTCTGAGCGGTGTGTCCTCACCTGTCCCTCTTAGCATTCAGCTGACGAATAAGAACTTTAGCCCCAAAGGGCAGCGTGTCCATGTCCTCTGAAGCCACTGCGTCCACCACCCCGTCTGCCACCAGCCGGGCGCACAGAGCCTCGGCGTCGCCTGGAGCCTAAAAAAACTCCTGTGCATGAAGCTGGGGAGGAATAGCATCAGGTGAAGCTGAATATGTATTTATAGAAAACGTTCTACCTGAATAACAGGTACGCCCAGGTGCTTTAGGAGTTCCGCACAATCCTTGGTCTGGGGTGATGCTGCAGGAAAAAAAACAAATGATAATCCAGAACTTAAACCTGTGTCCCGCTGTGGTTCTGTGCCTGTGTCTATACCTGTGCGTGTACCTGTACCTGTGCGTGTACCTGTACCTGTGTGTGTACCTGTACCTGTGCGAGTACCTGTACCTGTGCGAGTACCAGTACCTGTGCGAGTACCAGTACCTGTGCGAGTACCTGTACCTGTGCGAGTACCTGTACCTGTGCGAGTACCAGTACCTGTGCGAGTACCAGTACCTGTGCAAGTACCTGTAGCTGTGCGTGTACCTGTACCTGTGTGTTTACCAGTACCTGTGCGAGTACCTGTACCTGTGCGAGTACCTGTACCTGTGTGTACCTGTACCTGTACGTGTACCTGTGCCATTTTGATTGAAGTTGCTCCAACCAGCTGCCTCGGCTCTCCTCTTCAGCTGCAGGAACAGAGATATTAAACATCTGCTGTATTTGACCGTCTGCTGTCTGTCTCTGATTCCATTTTAGATCTACCAGGTTTAGACTCATGCCTCCCTGACCCAAACACGTCCTGGAAGCCATACCAGGTCATGTTCAGTACCAAAGTGTATCAGTCCACCGTGTGTCTCTTACCACAGCTGTTTTTTCCACCGGAGGCCTTCCATCTAACACAAACACTGGCTTTATGTCGTGTTCCAAGAAGGTGAGCGTACGGAAGAACAGACCCGTCAGAGGGCTACGGAGTCAAAAAACAAATAATCACTAATAATCAGAGACGTTCCCATGTTTCACACACCAGCCAGGCAAAAACCTCATGGTCTCACCTGAGTGTGGGTGTTACTGCTCGGAACTGGTTCACAACCACAGAGGTGTCCAGAGCGATGACTTTGCCTGTGGACACACACACCTGCTGTTTACCTTCACTAACTACAGCTGTTCTTCACCTGGTCATCAGACCTTTTTCAGTCAACATCAAACACACCAGACTAGAATGTGAAAGCATTATCCCATGACTCAGCAGCTTGGTGAAACCAGTGACTCTCATTAGTCGACTCCTGCCTGACCTTTACTGTCTCTCACATCATGGAAGAGTTTTGGCTCGTTCCTCTTTACAACAGTGGCCTCAGTTCATCTGGCTTTTCTGGTCATGTGTGTCTGCTCGGCTCTTTTTAGGTCCCACCAAAGCACTTGAAGTTTGAATTTTTTATTTTGCATCTTGCAAAATGTAATTCTTTTCTTTTTCAGTCATTCAGTTATAAATCTGGAAGTTAGATAAAGGGAAACGTGCACATTTGCTGTCAGATTTCTATAAATATCGAGTCCCAGTTTTTCATTTTGGTCCAGTGTGAATTTGAGTTGGACACCCTGTTCTAGAGCACTTCAGTCTACAGGCCCAGGTCAGCCCAAACCAACCATCAGCAATGGGCTTCAGGCTGCCACAGACACTAGGAGCTCCACTGGGGTCTGGGATGGAGTCAGACTTTAGGGTCAACACTTCTGTTCTGAAAGGACTCATCACTTTGTAGAATATGTGATTCCAGTTTATTTGATTATCAGGAGCCAAAATGATCACGACTACCAGAAACGAAGGTCTGAAAATGTTAACTTCTGCTCTTCATTTGCAACAAATAACTCAGGTGTCCCCCTATAAAACCTCCGTGCTGAAACAACCTCTAGTCGGAACCAAACATGCAAACAGTTGTTACAGAAATATTTCACCATGTGTAATCTGAGTTTCACTTTAACATGAAACAAAATACTAAACGTTTCCGTCACTGCTGTCTTCAGCTGTTTGACTAGAATAGAATAGACTTTATTGATCCCTCAGTGGGGAAATTCACTTGTCACAGCAGCACCATCACTCAAAAGGTAATTAGAAGAAGATAAAAACAAGGATACATGTATATACACATAGGCAGTAATCTAGTATTGTAATCTTAGATCACTAAAAAAAACACAAATAAAAGATGAAAACAAACTTGGTACCAGCACTATGCAGCATACTGTAAGAGACAGACAACAACGTGAATCCGGTATTGCACAAGTATAGAACACATGATAAGAAATAAAAATATTTTATCCAACGGGGATTAAAAGTTTCAGAAAAGTTTCAGAAGCATCACAAACTACAAACCCAGAAGCCCCGCCTCCACTGATGATCTGCTCCTGGCAAACTAAACAATTTCTATTGTGGGTTTGATGAGCCATCAGGCAGGTCTCACACCTCATCCAGTCCCAACAATAGAGACATTGGCCACCCACCCTCCACTCCAGAGCCATCACCATCACTGTGGAATTTACCCTCAGCACCCTCCTCCTCACCCCCCACCCAGGAGGTCTTCACACCACACGCCTCCACCACAACCCTACACATACGTGAGGCAGATGTAAAGAGGCAATTCAAGACTCTAAATGCTGGAAAAGCCCCGGGCCCTGATGGCGTGTCTCCTGCCACTCTGAAGCACTGTGCTGAAGAGCTGGCCCCAGTGTTTACGGGCATTTTCAACTCCTCACTGGAGGCTTGTCATGTGCCTGCCTGCTTCAAGATCTCCACCATAGTCCCTGTCCCCAAGAAGCCAAGGATCACTGGACTCAATGATGACTACAGACCTGTGGCTCTGAAATCTGTGGTCATGAAATCATTTGAGCACCTGGTCCTCCCCCACCTCAAGACCCTCACAGCCCCCCTCCTGGACCCCCTGCAGTTTGCCTACAGAGCCAACAGGTCTGTAGATGATGCCATCAACATGGCTCCTCACTTCATCCTGCAGCTTCTGGACTCCCCGGGTACCTACGCCAGGATCCTGTTGGTGGACTTCAGCTCCGCCTTCAACACAATCCTGCCAGACCTCCTTCAAGACAAGATGAACGTGCCTGACCCAACCTGCAGGTGGATCACTGACTTCCTGACAGACAGGAAACAACAAGTCAGGCTGGGGAAGAATGTCTCGGACCTGCGGACCATCAGCACCGGTTCTCCTCAGGGGTGTGTTCTCTCCCCTCTGCTCTTCTCCCTGTACATCAACAGCTGCACCTCCAACCACGAGTCTGTCAAACTAATCAAGTTTGCAGACGACACCACCATGATTGGACTCATCTCTGATGGGGATGAGTCTGCCTACAGAATGGAGGTGGAACGGCTGGTGTCCTGGTGCAGCCACAACAACCTGGTGCTGAACACCCAGAAGACAGCTGAGGTTGTTGTTGACTTTAGGAAGCACACAGACACCCCCCCCCCATAACCCTGTCTGACACTCCCATCACGATGGTGGACTCATGTCGCTTCCTGGGCTCCACCATCACCCAAGACCTTAAGTGGGAGCCCACCATCACCTCCATCATAAAAAAGGCCCAGCAGAGGATGAACTTCCTGAGGCAGCTGAAGAAATTCAACCTGCCAGCACAGTGGATGAGGCAGTTCTACACCGCAGTCATCGAGTCCATCCTCACCTCCTCAATCACCGTGTGGTACGCTGGAGCCACCACCAGGGACAAGAAGAGGCTGCAGCGTGTTGTACGCTCTGCTGAGAAGGTCATTGGCTGCAAACTCCCCTCCATACAGGACCTGTACACCTCCAGGACATTGAGGCGTGCAGGTCGGCTCACAGCTGACCCGACTCACCCTGGACACTGTCTCTTTGACCCGCTCCCATTTGGCAGGAGGTTCAGATCCATTCGGACCAGAACTTCTCGCCACAAGAACAGTTTCTCCCCCTCTGCTGTTGGACTCATGAATGTCAATCCTAGGACCGTCCACTCCAGTCGCTTGGTCCCAGTCACATGACCCAGTGTTGTGTTTGTACCTGAAGCTGATGCACTCTGATTAGTACCTACACTGTGTCTATAGTAGCTGCTTCTCTAATTATTGCCACTTTTTATAATAAGTATTTTATCATGAGTATATTATTATTTCCTATATTTGCTTATCTCTTATTTTTTATCTTTCTTTTTGCACCAAGTACCGCTGCAATTTCCTAATGTTGTGATTTCTCACACATCTGGCAATAAAACCCTTTTGATTCTGATCTGATTATTTACATAATAGTTTGTTACTGCCTGATAACAGTTAAGAAACCATTGACAGGATTTTATCCTCTCAGGTAAGAATCACGAGGCGCTTCACAAGAATAAAAATATAAACTGATTTATAAAGATCTTAATAAAAAAGGGAGAAACGTGGTGGTGGGGGGTCAAGATTAAAAATGTGATAAATAAAACAATACTGTTGCTATTTAGCTGTGTGCTAACGTAGTAGCTGGTAGCATCTGTTTTGCTAAGCTCACGTTAGCATGAAGGGAAAGAACAAAAATAAAACAAAGTTATTGTCTTTGTTTACCTGCGTAGTCACTGATATCCTTGTAGGAAACAGACGCAGGAGCCTCCGAGCGGATTAGATCAGCCAGTTTTAAGATGCCCATTGCTTTTCCCTTGGTCCCAGCTTTACGATTACACTTCCGGTTTCACCAGGAAGAACCATAAATATGTATGTACTGCTCACAAAAATTAAAGGAACACTTTAAAGAAACACATTAGATACATCAGATCTCAATATGAAGTTGGATATCGTTACAAATAACGACAGGGCAATGTCTTAGGAACAAAAGGATGCCAAGTCTTTTAATGGAAATAAAAGTTCTATTTCGTATGGCGTAGCCCTTTAAGCCACGCCTATTGGATTACGTCATAGTACCATGTCCTATCACTGAAGAGCTTTCACGTACGCCCGCCTACCAGGCGGGTCCCACCGTCCCTATATTAGGGACTGAGACCCCTCAATCGCCTCCTTTTTCATCTTTACCGTCTGCTATCCAAGCATTCAAAATGTTTACTCCGGTTCGACCATGTGACGCCTGCTCTAAGTGCTTCCTCTGCCTGGGACCGGTTCACGCTGCTTCCGGGCCGTCTCTTCCCGCCATTCGGGCCCTTCTGCAAGAACTCACAGCCATAGTGCAGTCTGCTTCTTCCAACAACGGGCTTGAGGTCCCGGTCCCTGTGCCTCCTCGTGCTAACCTGTTCACGGGACGGTTCAGCGCCTCCCTGGCTCGGTGTCCCGACCCTGTGTTCCCACTGTTTCCAACAGCGATGGAGTTTTGGACTGCTTCCTACCCTGAACCTTCCCACCTGAAGGCCCCAGTTTCTGCCTTTGTTCCAATTACCAAAGTTCAAGGGTTCACGGACAACGGTTTTCCAGCGGTTCCACCACTTGAACCGGACCTAGTGTCCCTGCTAGGTGCTAAAGCCAAGATGGTAGGATGCCAAATCGTGCCTGTTTCCAAGTATGACCAAGTCGACGCACGTTTCACGGATCGTGCTCATCAGTGTGCTGCCCAGTCCGGTGCAGCCTCCAGCAACATAGCCCTACTAGCTTCCAACGTGTCCTGGCTCGTCGAAGACTCCGAGCTCCCGGGACCTTCCACCACTGGGGGTGGATGCTCTAGCACACAGCCCCTGGCCCAACCTCCTGCTTTACGCCTTCCCTCCAGTTCCACTGGTTCCCCGTCTGCTGGAACGAGGGAGATCGTAACGCCTTCTGATCATATTAGTGGCTCCTCGTCGCTGCTCTGCACCATGGTTCCCGGACCTGCAGATGCTAGTGTCCCTGCCATGGAGGGAGGATGCTCTCCTCCAGGCAAACGGCGTGCTCAAGAACCCACCGGTCATCGGTCAGAGGTTACGGGTCTGGCCGCTGAGCGGTCGCGGCTAATGTTGATTGGATTGGAACCTGATGTTGTCCATACCATCCAGAACACACGCGCCTCTTCTACAGTGGCGTCCTACTCGGCGAAATGGGCTGCTTTTCAACACTGGTGCATGGAGCGGGACCTGGATTCCCTTACTTGTCCCTTACCCAATGTTTTATCTTTCCTGCAGGTGCTGACGCACGCACAGGGGTTTAGCGTTTAGCACTGTTAAACTGTATGCTGCAGCCATTTCTTCGTGCCATCAGGGGTTCGGGCATAGGACTGTTTTTGGCCATCCCCTTACTAAATGCTTTTTAAGAGGCGTTAGGAGGCTCAGACCTGCCTCTGTTCCTCTTGTCCCTCAGTGGGACTTGGCTGTGGTCTTACGCGGACTGTCAAAGCCCCCCTTTGAGCCTGTAGATCAGTCCTCACTTAAGTGTCTGTCTCTCAAAACTGCGCTATTGCTAGTTGTCACTTATTTTAAGAGAGCCAGTGACCTGTCTGCTCTTTCTGTTTCCCCGTCCTGTCTCAGGATCAGGGATGATGGGGGATCTGCTGTTTTGTGTCCTAACCCAGCCTTTAATTCCAAGAACATATCCAGCTCCTTCAGATCTAGGACAATCTCATTGGAAGGGTTTTTTCCACCTCCTCATGAGTCAGAGGAGGATGCTGCTTCCCATCTATGGTGCCCGGTCCGTGCACTTAGATGTTATGTGTCTCGCACTGCTCAGCTGCTCAAAACTCAGTGTCTGTTTGTGCATTTCAGGGAAAGTTCCCTTGGTCAGCCGTTGTCATCCCAACGGCTATCACATTGGCTGTGTGATGCCATTTCTACGACCTATGTTGCTGCTGGCCTGCAGCAACTGCATTGAGAGCTAATTTCACACGTGCAGTTTCTTCATCTGTGGCTCTGCATGCAGGGATGTCCATGCTGGACATCTGTACTGCGGCATCATGGTCCTCTCCGTCTCCTTTTGTCCGTGTCTACCTCAGGGACGTGTCTGCGAGCCTTTCAGCCAATCTGGTACTGGCTCACTGTTCAACTTGAACTGTAGCTTGTTTTTGTATGGTGTTTACATGATTGTTTACCATAATTATGGTCTGGATGTTCATATGGCATGGTTCAGCCATTTTTTGTGACCATATGTTGTGGTTTTTGCGTTGACAGTCTTTCCCGATCCTGCCTGTTGGCAGCACTCGGATGTGTGTTTATATATCTTGGCCAGGACTCCCTTGAAAATGAGGTTTTTAATCTCAATGGGACCTTCCTGGTTAAATAAAGAATAAATAAAATAAAAAATAAATAAATATCTGTCCACTATGTTATGATATTGTTCTGTTCCTCCGGCTGTTTACATGTTTCACATTTTCACGCCCGCCGGCAGCTGTTGAGGTTATTTTCTTTCTTATTCTGGGCTGGTTGTTTTTAGAACCAGTGTGGCGTTGACCATATCAGACTCCGCCCTTAATCCAATAGGCGTGGCTTAAAGGGCGGAAGCCATACGAAATAGAACGTTGGTTACGTATTGTAACCCCAGATTCTATGAGTATGGCGTAGCCCTTTAAGCGCAAGGGCCCCACTGGTTCTGGGGGCTCTCTTGAGCCTTATGGAGGTGATTGAGGGGTCTCAGTCCCTAATATAGGGACGGTGGGACCCGCCTGGTAGGCGGGCATACATGAAAGCTCTTCAGTGATAGGACAAGGTACGATGACGTAATCCCATAGGCGTGGCTTAAAGGGCTACGCCATACTCATAGAATCTGGGGTTACAATACGTAACCAATGTTTTCAGCCTACAGAGGGCTCAATTGTGTAGACACCCTAAAATCAGAGTGAAATGAAGATGTGGCAGGCTAGTCCATTATTTCAAAAACTTCATTTCTGCAACTCAAAATGCTTTTCAGTATCTTGTGTGGCCCCCACGAGCTTGTGTGCATGCTTGACAACGTCGGGGCATGCTCCTAATGAGACAACGGATGGTGTCTTGTGGCATTTCCTCCCAGATCTGTGTGAGGGCATCCCTGAGCTCTTGTACAGTCTGAGGAGCAACCTGGCGCCGCCTAATGGACCCAAACATAATGTCCCACAGATGTTCTATTGGGTTTAAGTCAGGGGATCGTGAAGGCCATTCAATTGTTTCAATTCCTTCATCCTCCAGGTACTGCCTGCATACTCTTGCCACATGAGGCCGGGCATTGTCGTGCATTAGGAGAAAACCAGGACCTACTGCATCAGCGTAGGGTCTGACAAAGGGTTCAAGGATTTCATCTGGATACCTTATGGCAGTCAGAGCACCATTTCCTAGGCAGTAGAGGTCTGTGCGTCCCTCCATGGATATGCCTCCCCAGACCATCACTGACCCACCACCAAACCTGTCATGTTGAACGACGTTGCAGGCAGCATAACGTTCTCCTTGTCTTCTCCAGACTCTTTCACGTCTATCACAGGTGCTCAGGGTGAACCTGCTCTCGTCTGTAAAAAGTACAGGGCGCCAGTGGCGGACTTGCCAATTCTGGTGTTCTTGAGCAAATGCCAGTGGAGCTCTACGGTGCTGGGCAGTGAGCACAGGGCCCACTACAGGACGTCGGGCCCTCAGGCCATCTTCATGAAGTCTGTTCCTGATTGTTTGGGTAGAGACATTCACACCAGTGGCCCTCTGGAGGTCATTCTGTAGGGCACGAGCAGTGCTCAGCCTGTTCCGCCTTGCACAAAGGAGCAGGTATCGGTCCTGCTGATGGGTTGTGGACCTTCTACGGCCCTGTCCAGCTCTCCGAGAATAACCGCCAGTCTCCTGAAATCTCCTCCATGTTCTGGAGATTGTGCTGGGAGACACATTAAACCTTCTTGCTGCAGCACGTGTGGATGTGCCATCCTGGAGAAGTTGGACAACCTGTGCAACTTCTGTAGGGTTAAGGAATGGCCTCATGCTGCCAGTAGAGATAATTACTCAAGCCAAAACTAGCACGAGTGGAAAACCAGCCAAAAAAGATCAAGAGGGAGAAACTTGAAATGACCTCCACATGTTAAACCAGTCCTGTTTTGAGGGTTTTGTAATTGTTGCCACTTTAGTGCACCTGTCGTTAAGTCCATGAACACCAATACAGCTGAAAGTGATTAACAATGCCCTCAGCTGCTTCATCAACCAGAAAATTGTCAGACAGGTTTCATTGATTTCATGCCAGGCCCAATAAAAAAAGTGTTCCTTTAATTTTTGTGAGCAGTGTACATAGATATCATATATCTATGTATATACATACATATCTATGGGAAGAACCACCACACCGGACCTGCAGGTAAACTCCTATCTTAGAGACAGGAGACTTGTTTAAAGTCATCTTCATCACCAGGTCAGAACTCCACACAGAGACCACGTCCAGCATTTATTACAGCAGCAGGATTTACAAAAATCAACAAATAAATAGATAAAACATCACAACACTCCAGATTTAAGTCTTTTCCCAGGTTCACAGAACAAGGTCACACATGAGATGCATACAATAACATTTGCTACACAAAAACCCACACATTGGTTTTTAGCTTTTTAATTCCACAAAATAAATATCAGGATGTTCATGGTTTTATTCTTACTTCGTAGAAAACTTGTCAAAAATTCTCAAATTCTAGAAACGGCATGTTAATCCTAACAGAGCAGATCTTAACTTTAGCTTCTTATTACAGTTTTAATTTCATCAGAATCCCGTGAGACACAAAAATGACATTAAGGGCTTAAATTTTAAATAAAAACGAATCAATATGCTATATAGGTGTATTTAACTAATGTTTTGGGGTTTTGAAAATCATTTAAAAATAGATCTAAAGAACATCCAGGATAAATCTTGTGGCGTCTGTAGATTTATTCTGGATATTTTGACACTTTAAGGATGGAAGCTGTTCTAAAGTAAATCCTTGTTTGTCTGGAGTTGAAAGTTGTGACACATCCTGTTCATTCCTTGGGATTAAATAGTGTTGGTTCAGTGTTGGATTGATGCAGAGTCTTACCAAATTAAACTTTATGACCTACTGTTGACCCCTCGTGTTGGTCTAATGGATGGGAAAGTGTAATACATTCATTTAGCCTGAAGAGGAAACAGTGTAGTGATTTGTTTCTATCATTGTATCACCCTGTGTGCTTTTAACCTGTAGCACCTTGAGGTCTGATTAGTAGATGTAAAGCAAATGAAACCATTATTATTATTATTATTATTATTATTATTATTATTAATAATAATAAATAAACACCACCTCTTATTTTTAAGAGACTTGGAAATCAAAAGCCAGCAGTGAGTTTGTAACGAGCAGACCAGGAGCAAACATCTCACATCTCTGTGTAAATAAATATAAACAAGTCACATTAACATCAAATCAACCCATTTACCAAATAAAAGAGATTTTCATCACAGCAGAGTGAGGATCTGCTGTTCCAGAACTTCCAAATGGTCCAGAAACCACAACCTCCCGCTGGTGATGAGCTGGAGACACAAAACTTTCATCTGAACTGGTACAGATGAAGCTTTAGTCACCTGATATTCCTGTAACAGTTGTAGAAATTTGCTTTTTACAATCATTTATTTGTCAATTATCTATTTTTCCAGTGATTTTGTCACGCTCAGAATGTCAGATTCTCTTTTCTTTGTCTCTAATCCGTCACAAACGATTTTCAGAGGTCTCACGCTTTTCTGACTACAGCCTCATTCACACCGAGTGTGGAACGGACGCGGATCGGAATCTGTGCGGCTTCCACAAAGACCGAAACTAGTCAGAGCATTTACACCCGGTGCAGATCCGGAGCTGCAGAATTTTTCCGCATGGTTTCTATTTTTTCCAGACGACGCATGCGGATCGTCGTGAGGTTCAAGTAATTACATGAGCCAGACAGGAAGTGCGACGTGTGCCAGCAAGGTACATCCAGTTTATTTCAAAATAAAACCTGTGTTGCATCATTCTGTTATTATTAATGACAGACAGGAGATAAGTTCACAGTGTGTGATGGTAGGAGAGGACAGGCGTGGCTCCTCTCTACACACACAGCTGTTATCCTGTGAGCGACGCTGTGGAGACGTTCTGCAGCCGATCCACACTCCGATAAATGAGGCTTAGGAAGCTAAACTCAGGAGGGTTACAGACGCTTTGAGAGTCAAATTTTCTAGCAGATTTTTAAATATGTAAAGAACCATAAAGAAGGAAACTCACATACAAACAAACATCAGAGTGGGATGCTGTCTTTAGCCGGAGTTTAACTCAGGTCAAAGGTGACTGATCTAATATGACTTCAGAAGCCTGACGTGTTCGGATCAGGCTTTTTAAAAGCAGCTGTACTTTATGTTTATGGGCTGAGACAGAAGAAGGTAGGTGTGACACATCGACTTTATATTCTAGATTATTTCAGGTCCTCTTGTCTCCACGCTCGGGACGGTTGCTATGGAGGACATCTGCAGTTGCTAAGACTCGTACGTCACAAGGATTTGCTTTAGCTTCCAGCGTTTTTGGGACTCACTCGGAGGCGTTAACGGCGTAACCAGATCCACGTGTTGATCAGCCAGAACGCCACGGTGGCAGAATACAGGATCGCCTCCCGCTTGGAGCGCTCCTTGTTTTCCTCCTCCAGCAGATGCAGACGCCGGTTGAGCTTCACAATCTGGACGAACACCAGAAAATATAAATCTACAGTTAAACTAGTGACGCTCAGAACAGACGTCAACTCAACAACACCAGGATGAATCTGTTTCAGGTATAAAATTCTACATAAAGATTCAGCTGGTGTCAGGTTTCCATCCCATTATCAATAATATACACAAACAACAACAACAAACCGTTATTTGGTCCTCTGACCCTCATAAAACCAACAACTTCCTGTTTCCCGTAACAAGTCTTAATGAGACGGGTTACCTGCCGACGCAGTGATGAAGCATCAACCAGACCAGACTCATCCGGGTTTACATCCAGGTCCAGGTGTGTTCTGCACACATCAACACATCTCTATTCAGATGAATAACAGGATAGTGTAGCAACAACATAATCATCTAGTTATTTGTTGTTTATAGTTGAACCTTTCTGAGGACCTCTGCTAGCCTGGCAAGCCATCCTATATATGTGAATATATAGTCTGGCCACGAACCATTGACGGCTCTCAGTCGTGAGGCGGGATCTACGGTTGTCTTTCAAAATGTCAGCACGTAATTGGATAGCGCTAGGACCAATCAGAGTAACGAACAACGTGACGTAATCACAGCGATGGAAAAGCGGGACCCACTAATGGCGTCAATGATTTCTGTCGTTTTTGTGTAAAAACATGTGAATATCAGGTGTACTGAGACATTGCACTACTTTGTTTGATAAAAATAAGAATCCGCTAAGTATAGCCGACAGACTTACGCACGTTGGAGTCTAAATAATCCAATGTTGATGACAAAGCCGTTTCAAAAGAACGTGGCTCCGGCGCTGCCGCCATATTGCTTGGGTTCGCGGCCGCAGCGCTGACGTCATCGGCTACTCCCGCTCTGTGATTGGCCCACAATATAGAGCGCTGTGATTGGCCCAACCAAAACTATAGCGAGTTGTGATTGGATAGACACAGCAGTGGTTTGGGCTGCGAGGGTTCCAATGAAGCGTGCCTAGACCAAACTCTGCAAAGCAAGAATTGGTCTAGTTCACTAGGCTAGACCTCTGCAGCTTTTACTTCACTTATTCTGAGTCACGTTAAGTTTGCCTAAATGTGTTTAAACAAATGAACTTCATCATGTAAATATCATTTAGTTTAACGTTCTTATAAAACTGCAGAGCACGTTGCTATCTGACGTTAGCAGCTTAGGCAAACTGCTGTTTCCTTTATGATTTTAACTCAGTAGCAATCTGATTTGGACCTTTAGGTCTCATTTTACCACCATGATTATCTTTGGTAAAGTTTTCATATTTTATAAAATCCTCATCTCCATCTTTCATTTAAATGAACTTTCATTTAGGAATTTTCATACCCCAAAAACCAGCGGAGTGCGTCTAAACATTTAGAAATGACATCACCTGCGGTGGCTGTCGTCCAGGAGCTCCAGGACCTGCTGGTACGCACGGCGAGTCGTCGACTGAACGTAGGACAGAAACCCCGCCGCCGTGAACAGGTTGACGTTTGAATCTTCAGGTGAGCAGAGGGGGGGGCACAGGCGTACTGGTGCCAGAGGGGAGGGGGTTGCACTGGGGGGACAGATCAGATATTTACCTAAGTGAGAGGTGTTTTAGCAGAGCGGGGCTGAATGTGGCCGTGATCTCACCTCAGGTCTCCTCCTCTGCTCATCGGGCCGCCATGGCGGACCGACATGTTCTCACTTACGCTGCGTTCCCTTCGAGATCGACTATGATAACTGGCCTATTATGGGGAAAAAAAGACTTTAATCGGTGTTAGGTTCACCTTATTATCATGTGATACATTTTAAATAAGCAACAAACAACTGTTGAATGTTGCCGTGGAAAAAATGACCTTCAGACGCCGACATTTGATCTAAAATCTGCGCTCATTCACCGAGAGCCCGTGTAATACCTGTTCTTTCTGAGTTTCACGTGTGCTTCACATGAATCAGTTCAACACCTGACTGTACAGGGTCCCCAACCCTGGTCCATGAGGAACACCATCCAGCATGCTTTAGTTGTCTCTCTGCTCAGTGGCTGAATCAGCTGTGCAGCAGCTCATCAAGCACTGCAGAAGCCTGTTAATCACCTGCTGATTCAAATCAGGTGTGTTGGAGCAGGGAAACAACTAAAACATGCTGGATACCGGCCCTCCAGGACCAGGGTTGGGCACCATGGTCAGACATGATGAATAATAAAACCACCAGACAAATATAAGAACTACTCTCGTTTTCAGCATGAGGATAAGTCAGGTGTAAACCAAACATAAACCAGCAGGACATTCAGTCAGCATTGTGAGTTTGTGTCGGCCAAAGAGGACGATGCTGGTGACAAAGTTTTACCTAGCTTCAGAAACACTTGTGGAGCTGCAGCACAGCTGTCATTACATTTTCATGAAACCTTTTTTTTTTTCAGGAAACATTTTCTAAGTTCATCCTAAAATCCCACATCGTTGACGTTACTGTTAGGATGTACTTCTGATAAAGTGAGCTTAGGCTAAACCAGTAAAAGATGTGGCTGTTGCTTACGATTCAGAGCTAAAAGGTAACATTTAGTTACACTAGAGTGGTTCTTCAGCAGTAAAAAACAACGAGGGTGGCACATACTAGTAAAATACACTTAAGCTTATATTCCTAAAGAAAATAAACTATAAGTTAATTTTAAGGTAATTTGTACTCATACTGGTACTCAGTATCTGCAAGTACTCACATGTAAGTACTTGTACCCAGTATGAATACCTCTGGTATTGGTACATCCCTACTACACCAGATGGAGCCTTAAACCCTAACACGAAGCGCCTGAACTTCCATCCACCTGGAGTGTCATGTGTAAGGTGTCTGTGCTCCCAGCAGGACATCTGGGTGTCAACACATGCTCTTCACAAATAGCTTTAAAATCTGACAAGAGATTATGTAGGTGAGAAAAGCTGAACGAGAAAACACCTACAACACCAGCAACTGTCACCTCCAGAAGTTCTCTGATGACTCGTCCATCGTCGGCTGTGTGTCTGAGGGGGACGACCAGGAGTACAGGTCAGTCATCATGGACTTTGTGGACTGGTGTGAGCGTAACCACCTTCGCTTGAACACCAGTAAAACAAAGGAAATGGTGATTGACTTCCAGAGAAACCCTCCTCCTCACTCACCAGTAAACATCCAGGGAGCAGACATTGAGGTGGTGGACACCTTTAAGTACCTGGGTGTTCACCTCAACAGTAAACTGAACTGGTCCCACAACACAGATGCTCTGTATAAGAAGGGCCAAAGCCGCCTCCATCTCATGAGGAGGCTGAGGTCCTTCGTAGTTAAATCCCAGCTGCTGAAATCCTTTTATCACTCTGTTGTTGGCTCTGTTATTCATTCTGCTGTGGTCTGCTGGGGTGTAGGCAGCTCTGACTGAGACAGGAAGAGACTGAACAAGCTAGCTACCAAAGCTAGCTCGGTTCTGGGCTGCCCGCTGGATTCCTTTGAGGAGACGTGTGAAAGGAGGATGCTGGGGAAGATGACCTCCATCTTAAGAAACCCCTTCCCACCCACTGAACTCCACTGTGGAGGTCATGGACAGCTCCTCCAGAGGTAGACTGAGACATCCCAGATGTAAAACTGAGCGCTATCGCAGATCCTTCATCCCCTCTGCTGTAAGAGTGTAGAACTCCTCAGTTTAAGCTGTACTGGTATCATCCTGGTACACAATAACACCAATGCAATATTCATGTGTTCTATACTTGTGCAATACCGGATTCTCATTGTTGTCTGTGTCTCTTACAGTATGCTGCATAGTGTTGGTACCAAGTTTGTTTTTATCTTTTATTTGTGGTTTTTTTAGTGATCTAGGATTACAATACTAGATTATTGCCTATGTGTATATACATGTATCCTTGTTTTTTTTATCTTCTTCTAATTACCTTTTGAGTGATGGTGCAGCTGTGACAAGTGAATTTCCCCACTGTGGGATCAATAAAGTCTATTCTATTCTATTCTAAAAGAAGCTCTGACCCTGAAGGAATGTTGCTGTAGAAACAGAGAAAGCCCAGATCTGTGAGCTGCTGTGGTCCATCAGAGAGGTCACTATGTGTGTGAACATGTGGGATACAAAAGCTTTGACACCTTTCACTACTGTTTATGCCGACCACAGCGAAGGCTCCGGGAATCATCTAGAAGCTTGTTGCAGCTGCATCAAAGCAGAGAACGTTTCCCACATTAGGGCCTGTGGCAGATAAGCAACCTCCATGAAGGTTCCTGTGGTTCTTGTGAGAAAGCTGAGCTTCACAACCTGATAATGATCTCAGTATCATTGTTGGGTTTGAAAAAGTCATTTCTCTGATGCTAGGTGATGAATCTAATTCATTTGAATATTTGGTTTTTGAACAAGGTGAAAATGCATGTGGCGCTCTGACATGAAACAGACCAAAGCTGTTGCAGCACCTGAACAGTGTGAGTATCTGCAGCTTCATCGTCCTGTTGACACTCAGGAGAACCAGAGAAGGCAGCAGTAGCAGGAAAATCCAGCGTTTCATCCACAAGGAAGCACAGTGTATGATGGGATGTTGAACACAGCTCAGCTGTGAGTCACTAACAGAGAACTCCAGGAGGCTGTTCCACGAAGCGAGCTAATCCAAAAACCAGGCTCTCTTGAAAACCCCGGTTTAACTTCCCAAATTCGATTCCACGAACGTGGCTAGCCTGAAGCCCCTCCCATTCACCATGGTAACACATGCTGGAGAACAAACCTGCTCCGTGGCAGGTTAGCAGCTAGGTTTACTGAAGCTTGGTGAATATGAGTGGACGAGGTACGTTACATCCCCTTTTTCTTGCCGGTGGCTGGCAACAAAAAAGTGGTGAATTAGCGCAGCTTTGCTTTTGATGCCTACATTATTAATAAATGTGGAGTTTAAACTTTTAAAATGGAGTTCTAATTGGATTTACAGCTTAACATTTTTGTATTTAATCTTCATTTGCAGCAGGAGCGTTTCGTTCCACTGATGTTGATCCTGATGTCAGCATTATTAATGAGTATAATTTTATATCAGCGTCTGTCTGGGATGGACCCATAGAATCAACATGCTGTCCTCTTCATGAAGATGTTAAATAGCCTTAAAGTACCTTACACTGGTACCATAATACATGTATGACAGGAAATGCTTTATTGATGTGACTATAAATGTTAACAGCTTGTACTCTGGTCACACGTGGCTAACACGCTCATATCTGATTTAAATGACATACGTGATGTTTTCTCCTTGGTATGTCACGTGTCACGGGACCTCCATGAACGCATCTTCTTAAAACTCACAGCTGCTCAGCAAAAACAAAGTCCTCCAGTCTAAACACATCCAGACTCTGGAACCGAACATGAAAACGACTCATTAATAAAATATGTGGAGAATTAAAGCTGAAGCGGACTTCTGGTGTTGCCATGGAAACGCCGAGCATGCCAAATAGCGCCATCTACAGAGCTTTAAT
Organism: Aphyosemion australe; assembly: GCA_006937985.1. Lineage (NCBI taxonomy): Eukaryota > Metazoa > Chordata > Actinopteri > Cyprinodontiformes > Nothobranchiidae > Aphyosemion > Aphyosemion australe. The sequence goes on along the minus strand of SSNS01000156.1, from coordinate 478,301 downwards.
CAAGCAGCTGGCGGTCTCTATTTTAGTTATAATATCTTTCCTTGTAGGAATGAATGAATAATTATTTCTCCGTCTGGGAGGAGAACGAGGTACCTTCCTTTCCTTCCATTCTCATTTATCTAGCATCGATTAACACGGGCTGCCTGTGGACGCGCTTGAGCCTCACTCCTTGCTTGAATTAGAGAGGATTGAATCCACCTGAGCATTGTTCGTGGAGCCGGCAAATCCTGGAGCGAAGAGGAACGATTTTAGCCTGGCAAGCCATCCTATATATGTGAATATATAGTCTGGCCACAAACCATTGACAGCTCTCAGTTGTGAGGCAGAATCTACGGTTGTCTTTCAAAATTTCAGCACGCAATTGGATAGCGCTAGGACCAATCAGAGTAACAAACAACGTGACGTAATCACGGCGACGGAAAAGCGGGAGGCAGCAATGGCGTCTAACATCAATGATTTCTGTCGTTTTTGTATAAAAACATGTGAATATCAGGTGTACTGGGACATTGCACTACTTTGTTTGATAAAAATAAGAAGCCGCTAAGTATATCAGACAGACTTACGCACGTTGGAGTCTAAATAATCCAATGTTGATGACAAAGCCGTTTCAAACCAACGTGGTTCCTGCACCGCCGCCATGTTGCTTGGGTTTGCAGCCGCAGCGCTGACGTCATCAGCTACTCCCGCTCTGTGATTGGCCCAAAATATAGAGCGCTGTGATTAGCCCAACCAAAACTATAGCAAGCTGTGATTGGACAGCCACAGCAGCAGATCAGGCTGCGAGGGTTCCTATGAAGCGTGCCTAGACCAAACTCTGCAAAGCAAGAATTTGGTCTGGTTCACTAGGCTAGAGTGATTTGTCAATCAGGGAAACAGCGAAAGTGATGGTGTCGACACCGGCGAGGCTGTATGCACTTCAAGGTAAAAAACATTGCTACGTTATGTATTAAACAAGAAAATGGAGATTTATCAAGAAAGCCTCGATGTTCTAAACTTGCTTCGTGGAACACCCCCCAGGGAGCCAAAGATGCTAATGTCTGACCAAATCTAACTTTACACATCAAACGACGCTAACAGATATATAAGTCAGTGATTTAATGAAAAACTTTCAGTCATGTACCGTTTGGTGTGAATTACTCTGAGTGTTGGCGGCTTGGTCTGTTTCCAGGGAGTCCAGAGGCTGCTCTGTGAGGGTGAGGACTCGTGGGGGGGCCTTCATGTTCAGGAGGTCTACGGATGGGACTGACTGAATTAGATCCAGATCTCTTGGACGAGTGAATCCTGAGTCTCCATCATCACCTGCAGGTAGAGTGGGGGTTAAATAAAGGAAAAGGTCAGAAAGGTTGATCAAATATCTTTTATGGGTGTTTGCACAGCCGTTTCAATCCTGCACTTTGTAAATGTAGAATAACTCACCTGCAACAACAATCCTTTCAGGAACATGCATCAGAGCTGGGTGAACCGGTGGGGGTGGCTGGAGTGGAACGGGCACTGTCTGGCTCTCCGGGGCCACCTTAAGGGTCTCAGGTATTCTCATCCTCTGACTGATGCCCTCTGTATACTCCAGCTCATAATGGATGCGGTTCATCTCAGCCACATCTGCAGGCAGGGTGAAAGTCGGCCCGCTCATCCTGCCTGCTACGTCTTCAGAGAGGGATAAATCATACAATATTACAGACACACACAACTGTGTTTTTTCTATTCCAGCTGGCAGGATATAGGTTGGTATTATTAGAGACAAAGCAGCACATCACTAGTTTAACAGTAATGTCTAAACAGACCATACCATCTTTATACAGCATGTTTAACAATAGCATGGCTGCTGTACATGGAAGGAGCAAGAGGCTCAGACAGAACAAAAACATTCCCAATGAGACAAAACCCCCAAACAGGTTAAAAACTAGAGTAAAAAAGTGATCATAAAAAGTTGCATAAGAAGACACTATTCATAGAAACATAGCTTTTTTTCTGTCTAATGTCTACCTGTATGTATTCAGTGTGACATAAGAAACATGGACTAGTGAAAAGAAATTATTTGTCATTTATTTGACAAAGATGTCAGGTTTTATTCCTACAGCACATCTAAAACCAACCTGGTTGACCCAACCGCTGTTTCCCTGCTCCCACACACCTGAGTTGATGACTGAATCGCCTCTTCAGAAGCCTGTTCATCCCCCAAAATCAGGTGTGTTGGTGCAAGGAAACAGGAGACCACTCTCTAATTGCATTATTTCCTGTTATTTCAGCTGTTAACTTTATTTTCTCTCTAAGTGTTTTTCTCCCCAGAAGAAGCTACACTGGCGTTCTGCTGAGCTGTGGTGGCCTCATGGAGGGGGCCATCGGCTGGCACACTGCTGCCAACCACTGAACCTTCTCCCTCTCCTGATATTACATCTCACTTTCTTTAACATAGAATGTGCTACTATTAGTTCACCTATTGAATTAATTAGCCTTTCGCCGGCCCCGCCCCCAGAACGGCTATTGTCCAATCACACATCATAGCAACCGTTACTATGCGACAACTCCAAAAAAATGATGAAGCTACGCCTAATTTACTACTAAGCATTAGCCTCGATAGTAGAAACACTACTTGACATAGTGTGTGCGTGCGTGCGTGCGTGTGTGTGTGCCTGCTCTGTCTTCTCAATCCCCAGTGAGTCGTAGCGGATGGCTGCTCATACTGAGCCAGGATCCTCTGGAGGTTTCTTCCTGTTAAAAGGGAGTTTTCCTTCCCACTGTCGCTACATGCTTGCTTAGTATGAGGATTGTATCAACACACAGTCAGTGTCTTGATGCAATCTGCTGGGTTCCTTATATAGGAAACTTTTTACTGATTGGCTTAATGAACTGAACTGTATTGGAATGTTTACTTTGTGAAGTGCCTTGAGACGACTCTTGTCGTGATTTGGCGCTATAGAAATAAACTGAATTGAATTGAAATTGAGACATGCAGGTACAGGCCCCAGAAAACCAGGGTTGCTGTGGATAACCGGTTGATTCAAACTCTTTGAGACACGCTGACATTAAGTTTGATTCCATCACTGCTACCAGATAAAACATTTATTCATATTGAGCATTCCACAAACAACCATCAGCTATTTTAGAGGATGAGCCTGTTGTCCCTCATTTTAAATTAGCTTCTTACTTATCCCATAAAGGAACAGCAGAACAGAAAAACTAGTTTTTTCCTTTAGAGTCTGTCAAATTTCTTAGAAAGTGTAGAGGTAATGTAGCATAAAGGAGAAAGATGAAAAAACTGTTTTGTATTTCCAAAACTGGACCTCTTCTGTTTCTCTGTCTCTCAGTACGATTTCTAAAGTGACAAAGAGCTGAATACATTCAATGACTACAACAGCACTCATCTTGTTGCAAAAGTGAGATTTATCATGTGGTTCGTGTTCCTGCAGGGTAATTATGCTTTCAGGTGTCTGGTAAACCTGCCTGTGAGTCTCCTGATTTGGACCCCTCTGGTATGACTGTGGGAACAATAAAACTGTCACAGCTGACCTTTACCTTACGGTCAGTTATGATTGGAATATTTACAAACACGTTTCAAATAAATTAGAATATCATGAAAATAGTTTAATTATTTTAGTCACTCATCTCAGAAAATGAAACTCATTTAGATAATTTCAGAGTAAAAATATCAGGTTTGTATTTCTAGTCTGTATGAGGATTATAAAAACCCAAAACTAGCCCCTGGGGAATAGCAGCCTTAAATTACATAACACTGACAGGACTGCACGCTGCGTCAGTGTCGTTGAGTGGAAATAAACCCAAGTAAGACGCCATGTTTGTTCTGTTTATATACGTTAGCATCCTGCTAATTAATTAACATTCTCTCGCTAACAGGTGCAGCTGCTAACAGTGCATTAGCTAACGAGTGTTCAGATCAACGGTGTACCGTCAGCGACAGGAAGCTAGCATAGCTTTAACCAACTTTACTACTTACCGGGTTTGGTTCAGTACCGGAGATTAAAATGACATGAGTTAAAACGCTGTTTGTTCTGTGATAATCAACCGGGACGGACAGCAACAGCAAGCGAAAAAGAAAGGCGTAACGTCTCCGTCCGAAGCAGGCTACAGCCTCGCGTGTGGTGCTGGGGCGGAGCTTGTTGAATGCGATGTCAAAAAGCCGAGACGGAAAACGGGTGGTACTGACGATACAAAACGAACGCACACGACTGTACCGCACTCTAATCAGTGCTGTTTCCATAAACAGACTCCAGATCAGTGTTTATGATTTGAAATATATAATAAAATAATTTCCTGTTAGGTTCTTTTTGTATCTGTATTGCAATTGTGTTGAAAAAATGATAATGGACAATATATGCAGAATTAGGATTTAAGAATGGCTTTAAGATCTTATTTTGACATTAGTTTGTGGATTTAATGACATGCTATTGTTGGGTTTATTGAAACAGCAGAATTGCAGGTTTGGTATGTATGAAACAAAGTATTCATGTCAAAGATTAGAAAGCATTATGTAGATTTTCACCTGTGTGAAAAGTTCCTGGATTGATAAACAAGTTTTCTATTTAAAGGGATATTCCACCCAAAATTGAAACTTTGTCTGTTGACATATTTCCCAGAGTTAGATAAGTGGGAAAATGCATTTTGTAACCAGCGCAGTAATTCTCCTGATCTGGCAGCAGTTTGTCTGCTTTAGTTTAGTACTAGCATGCTAGTACCTGCCATTCACTTCCATTCCATTATCGGGCAGCAGTAGCTCAGGAGGTAGAGCGGGTTGTCCAGTAATCGGAAGGTTGCTGCTGTGTGTCCTTGGGCAAGACACTTAACCCACCTTGCCTGCTGGTGGTGGTCGGAGGGACTGGTGACGCCAGTGCTAGGCAGCCTTGCCTCTGTCAGTGCGCCTCAGGGCAGCTGTGGGTGAATGACTGATTGTGTTGTGAAGTGCCTTGGGGGCAGGGTTCGAATTACGGGGGAGCTAAAGGGAGCCCGGCTCCCCTGAAAGGGTGACGGGCTCCCCTAGAAGCCCTCAACTGACACACCCAGGGGGAGCCCGAAAAAAGATCAAGTTTCTACCTATATTACATTATTTATTTGGACTCTCAAGCGGAGATTATTTTGGGCGGAGAGAATGGAGAGCGGCAGCGCTGATTGGTGGTCCTGCGCACGGCCACAGTAAGTGGCGCCACCAAAAAACATAATTAACACGCGATCGTTCATGTTCGCTCATATTATCTGGCAGCCTTTCTGTCTTTCATTTGTGTCTGACGCCCTCTCCCCCTCCCTCTCCTGTTGATCACTGAAACCCGCATCTCTGCGCACCGGTGTTGCGTCAAATATTCTCGTACGTTCTATGGCGTCAAATTCCCGACAAAAGTCATCACGCGCACACAAAAGTCATCCACGGGCGTGTTTTAAACTCCACGCGCGCATTGGCAGTCAGTATTGTTATTCACCGCGAGCGTATATTACGTTCCACGGGTGCATTGAACGTCTCATGCACACAATTCAGTGACCATGGGAGCGGCTCCACAAATGCAGGCACAAAACACAACACATGCGCATGAATTGCAGCCGATTGCAGCTCTCATTCTGCTCGCTCGTGTATGTACTCCTGCTCGTCTATCTACTGCTGCGCGCTCGTGTAAAACTTCGCCTGTCCAACCAAAGACATTGATAGACCCCTCGCGACCGCTATTGCCTATGGGCGCTGACGAGCGGTGGCGCCGCCATCTTGGATGGGTCGCCCCCCCCCCCCGGCCCCCCCCCCCCCCCCCCCTTTGCAGAGACATTGAAGTGTCAACATGTTAAATCAACCATAACTCCTTGAATACTGAACCGATTTTGATGCGGTTTTTTTCTCTGTAAACTACACACATGTAGCTCTGATACAGGACACATGTTTGAGCGTTTTTAATCATAATGGGTTTGCTGTGGGTACATATGGGACTCTTATCCACTGCCTAGTGACAAAACCTATAGGAAAAAAAGGCTCAAACACATAAAAATCACAGTCAAACAATGAGAATCAAAATAATTCTAAAAGGACTACCGGTATATACCAAGTGTGAGATCTGTGGTAGGTATTTATAAAAAAACACACTTAATATATGAAAGAGAAGCAGAAAGTACTACTCAGCCATTTTAATAAACAATTAATATATACAATATAATTCTTATAGATAACAATTTAAATAAATGAGTGTTTCATATACATATAGTACCAATATAACTCAAAGAGAGGGTGAGAGAGACAACAACTAAAACTAAAAAAGTCTGAATGACAAGAAATCGACAAACCATCTGTCAGAACTGACTGCATAGTGATATTCTGGTTCTGTTGTATATTTGTGTGTAGCTGAACCTATAACGCTCCACCTCTGAGAATAAAATTGTAAGGCTTGTTTTCAATACTCAGACATCAATTCTGATTACTTTACAGCCAAACAGCACACGGGGAGAAAGAGAGAAAAAAAAGAACTAACTGCTTAATGGAGTTAATTTTATTTTTTTGTCTTAATTTATCTGTTACTTGTGTTGAGAATTTTTTTAAAATAGTATTTGAAAGCTTTACATGAGCTAAAACCCCTGGAAGAGGACTGCTTTGTAGAACTTTTATCTGGAGCTCCCCTTCTGCAGTTCAAGAGAGGTGAGTTTGACCACGTGGTGCAGCCTTCTCTTCAGAACCACAGACTTAACCAATGAGATCAAGTCTGATGGCCGTGGCATCCAGCATGACGCTACACATCTGTGTTTAGTTTGGTTTTTCTGGCCCAGTCCAGCCTCATCATCCACCAATCACAGCCTCCTGTAAAGGAATAGAAACATATTTAATATATTTGCATCAGTAATTTCCAAAAATTGGACAACATTAAGATTTGCTTTGTATTGTGTGTGGAGTGGGAGGAGCAAAAAATAGAGTCTCTCTGAGGTACTTGTTTTTATATGCTGAAGTGAACAAATTTTAACTTTTAACCTGTAGCGTGTGGACATTTCCACATTGTGGGGACATTTGGCTGGGCACCACAATGACAAAATACCCTAAAACATGGTTTTAGAGGTATGGTGTGAATATGCTTTTGGTTTAAGTTAGGGTTAGTGTTATGATGTTTAAATACTCACATCATCAGGCTGAGGTTAGTCTCTGGGAGGTCACAGACAGGCTCTCTTCAGCTCTTCTGGATGTAGTTTTGCACTTTTCTGGTTAAAACAAACAAGCATAATGTTTGACAATAATATACTGTTTATAGTACACACCTGTGGTTCTCAGTTTACATCAGGGGGCCTCTGGTGCTGTGAAAACTCTGGGGCACCTAGACATGATTCTTAGGATGTTTATTAAAATAAATTAATTTTTGACAAATATCATCAAGACAAGGTATGTAGGGGGGTAAGTATTACACTCTGCCTTGTGATTGATAAAAGGATATGTACATTTATGAATGCTGATGGCCTTATGATACACTTACTGTTTGAAGGAGAACCAGGAAGCTGAAGATGAAACAAACTCCATCTGACACAGCCCAGTTCTAATCATAATAAATCAGCTGCAGGAAGCCTCACACTTCTTCCTCACATCTTTTGTGGGAAAACCTAGAAAACAAAAACATGCAATTTGCAGATTAGAGTCTACCAATATTGTACAAAGGAGGTATTTTCTTAATTCATCTTGTGTTATTCCTACTCTTCTGTTTACTTCTTCTTTAAGGTTTCTTAGAACCTTTCTTTAACCTAAAAACTGCATTTCTATTGATAATGAACTAAAACTCCTCAAAGGGTAAAACCAGAAAAAAGTTCTGCACAGCAAAACTCTTCAGCATGTTAGCTAACTATTCTCCAGTCAGAGGGGAGGGTCTGAGACATGAGCTATCTGATACCAGGAAGATTTGTTTGATTTCTACAGCAGCATTCTTGTGTCAGCTGTAACCTAAGTCAGTGTTTTGGAATAAATGATTAATAGTCTCATTTAGCCTTCATTGTCAGGGGAGCACCAGCAGTAAACATGTAGCTAACGTTAGCTAACAAGGAAGTGTTGCTGGTGGACACAAATATAGTACAACAAAGTTATATTTACAAAATACAAACAACAAAAATGCTCGAACTTACTTGTGAAAGTTATCCCCTGAGCCATGGTCTCAATAGTCCGCCGATTAGAGCAAGAATAAACCGCACAGAGCTCAATTATTATGTCTATGGCTGAGCCGGTCAGTCGGAGGCAAAGGTCACGGGGCGGAGATAAAAGGAAAGTGGCCAATCAAATGCAGGTTAGGTTTTCCGTGTTTTTTTCTACCCAGAAAAGGAGGGGGAGGAGGGGGTTGGACAGGTGAAGTTTCACACGAGCGCGCAGCAGTAGATACACGAGCAGGAGTAAATACACGAGCGAGCAGAATGAGAGCTGCAATCGGCTGCAATTCATGCGCATGTGTTGTGTTTTGTGCCTGCATTTGTGGAGCCGCTCCCATGGTCACTGAATTGTGTGCATGAGACGTTCAATGCACCCGTGGAACGTAATATACGCTCGCGGTGAATAACAATACTGACTGCCAATGCGCGCGTGGAGTTTAAAACACGCCCGTGGATGACTTTTGTGTGCGCGTGATGACTTTTGTCGGGAATTTGACGCCATAACGTTCCATCATTGTTATGTTTCTCCAGCTGCTCCGCGCCTCCCAACTGAAAAAGTCGCGCGCGCTCATTACAAGCTGCACTCCCAGCGCGCTCTGCTCTCACCACAAGAGAACTACAACCTTGTTGAGCTCAAACATCTTATTTGAGCAAATCCAGAGCTTTAAGTGGGCCCCTCCCGATATATGCAGAACACGCGCTCCATGAGGGGCCTCATTTTGCACACGAGTACTCTCTCCAAATGCGCAAAAGGCGCATCGCTGTTGCGCGCCGCGCACACATCACCGTCAGCTACCGTTAGCCCAGACAGGAGGAGAGAACAAAGAGACGAGGTTTCCGACACCGTGCACGCTCCCGCAATAATTAACAGCAGCAGCATCTGAACAACCAGCGGTCAGATGCGCCGACAGGCAGGTGGAAACATGGAGGTGGAGATGCATCCAAACGGATGAGAATAAGCACAAGAAAAAAAGTCAGAACAAGAGGAGGAGTGAGCTGCACTTGAAAGTGGGAATGTTGATAAAAAAGAAAAACTTTGTGAGCATAAACATCTCAGCTGCTGCTGATCAGGAGACAGAAGAGACGGTGATTCTGTCTGGATGGACTGGAGAATATTTTACAGCAGCT
>SSNS01000156.1:404769-468710 GCA_006937985.1 Aphyosemion australe | reverse complement strand
TGAGTGGCAGTAATTCAACCTAAAAGGTGAAACTAATCTATGAGACAGACTCATTCCAGATATTTCAGCCTTTATTTGTTATAATTGTGATGATTCTGGCTACAGCTGATGAAAACCCCACATTCAGAATCTCAATTAAAATATAGTGAAAAGGTTCAATATTCTAGACTCAAAGTGTCACACTCTAATCAGCTGATGAATCCAGAACACCTGCAGAGGGTTCCTGAGCCTTTAGATGGTCTCTCAGTCTGAGCTGGATGACTGACATAAGTGGACTTTTACACCAGATTCTCATTTCTGAGTTTCACCTGTAGACCACATTAGAACTGGCTCTGCTAAAAACTACAATACTTAGATTATTCAGAGCTTAACTAGATTATATTAGACTGATAGCAGAGTCCTTAAAGAACAGTTTGTGATTGGTTAAACCTTTATTTGATTTGTGACAGTATAAAAAACAAACTTTATTGCATCTGACCCACCTTAGGTCTGGTCTAGTGTAAAAACTACAACATCTAGATTCTTCAGACCTGGATTAGATTATTCTACATTACCAACAGAATCCATCAATTCCAGGTGATAATTTGTGAAACATTTAGGTCAAATAAGGCCACTTTCTTCTTTTTTATTATGAATTTTGAAAATAGTTACATAAAACAAGTGCTTGAAAATGAAAATGTAGGTAGATTTATCCGACTACACGTTTGTAACTTTATAAAGCAATAATTTATTAACCCCCCCCCCCCAAACACACCGTCTAACTGGGCTCCCCCGGAAGCCTCTGTGTAATTCGCACCCTGCTTGGGGGGTTGTAGAACCCTAAGAAGGTGCTATACAAATACAGGCCATTTACCATTTACCATTGTTTATGCTAAGCTAAAGCAGATGGACTGCTGCCAGATCAGGAGAATTACTGCGCTGGTTACAAAATGCATTTTCCCACTTATCTAACTCTGGGAAATATGTCAACAGACAAAATTTCAATTTTGGGTGGAATATCCTTTAAGAAAGAAATATCTACATTCTGAAGACATTTCAGAGCAGGTGTGGTCTCAGCTTTCACTTAACTACGCACATGGTGAAATTTTTGTTTCTCCTGTATGTGTGACAAAATGAAGAGAATGTTTCAGACAATTATATTATGGTTTGAATAATCAGTACTATTTTAATTATTTTTGTTTTATATCATGTTTCTGAGATTCATTTTACAAACAGAAACACAAAAGAAAAGAATTACTGATTGGAATCGGCCGATATTCAGCATGATGATTCAGCAACGCAATCATTCATGTGAAAATCAAAAATCTGATTTATTCAGTCCCTGAACACCAAACAACACTAAAATCAAACATTTTCCTTGTCAGCGACCTCATAATTGCTCTAATTCACTCTAGCAATAACAGCTGTTGCATGTGGACATTTTTGCAACTGTTTTATGTCAGTCACATATGAAAACTTGCTTTCTGTTAATTATGGCTGTGAAAATTTGGAATCTGACAAAACTGGCACCAGCAGGTCAGAACAAGGAGCAGCCATTTTCTGGATATTGTGAAGCCAACACGGAAGTGACAAAAATTGCAGTTCCACCCTCATCTGCTACTGGCTGGCACCAGAAGTGAGCAAATCCTCATTGACTCCCATGTTAAAAATGCCATCTTCACAGCAGAAATAAACATGTTTACAGCCTGGTTCAAAAGAAATTTTAGGTTTAATAGGTCTAGTTTAAGGTCATGACTCTGAGGGGGGTGGATTTTTTTGTAACTCTTACGTTTAGGTGTAATTAAATGCTTGAAATGATGAATAATTAGATTTGATTGACAGGTTTCATGAGCATCAGAGCAAGCCTTACAGTTTTACTCTCACAGGGTATAGATTCAGCTATAATGCCCTGCCTGATGTCAAAACTTTATTAAAAATGCTTTTGGTTGTTTTAAATCCCAACGGACACAGAGAAGGAAATAAAAGAGAAAGGGGGGAAAGAGAAGGAAGAGGTGGGGGGGGGGAAGGTCACAAAAATAAACAATAAAGGATTCAAAAGAATCTGCTTCTAGACCTTCAGAAAGAGATGAAAAAGGGACACACACAAAAATAGCTACAACAGAACCAAAACATCACTGCACCAACAACATGAGGATGTATAACAGTAGCAATTTTTGCTGAAAAGCACACAGTAACAAATCATAGTGCATATAGTGCCAACCACAGCCTTAGGTTACGTGTTAAAAACACCTGAGTCCATACTTGTGAGAGCACCATGTGAGCACCTGTGTGTGTACACGCGTTTGTGTATGTAAGGTTTCTCTATAGAGCAGGGTTTCTCAACCCTGGTCCTCAGCGCCCCTCTGCCCTGCATGTTTTCCATGTCTCTGCTTCAGCACATGGCTGCAGAAGCCTGTTAATCACTCACTCATTTGTGTCAGGTGTGTGGCAGCAGAGTAACACTGGTGTTTGAAAGGGCAACATGGAAAACATGCAGGGCAGGGGGATGCTGAGGACCAGGGTTGAGAAACCCTGCTCTAGAGGAATGTCCAATAGTGAGTGTGAGGGGCCACTGACCTGCCCCCAAAGACCCGTGAAGGATGGAGGAGATCCAAGCCCAGAGATCCTGAGGCCTCACCCAGAGCGTGGGGACCCCAGGGAGACCACCGCAAGAGAAGTCCCGATGGGCGCAGAGGCTTTACCCGGGGGACCAACCAGCAGCTGTGCCAGAGGCCCAGGAGATGACAATGGCAAGCCTCCAGGCCCGCTCGAAGCCGCCCACTCAAGGGTAGATTGAGCCCGGAACCCAGCAGCCCGGGACCCAAGGACGCCCAACCCTGGTGGAGACCCGACAGAGCCCAGGGGACTGAACCCCACCAGGCAGCCACTGGAAGCAAGCCGACAGATGCCAAAAACTTCTAGCCCCAGACACGAGAACTGCAAATACGCAGGAAGACCAAGGCGCCACCCACAAGCAGGAAATGTGGCAGGGGGAGGGTAGGTCAAGATGTTATAGCACCACAAGATGTCCCAGGAGGGTCCAATACTGCTGCACAGAGGGCACAACCATTCCTGGACTCAGAGATGGTCCCGTTCTTACTGGGGTAATGATGAGCAAGCAACCCCGCCCAGAGCAAAGCGACCCACCACCCCAGACCCCAACCAGACGGCCAGCTCCCACTCCTAGCCTCCATCCCTGGGCAGCAAACCAAGAACAGGGGTGTGAGGAGACCCCTAGTCTGCCTCCACCTGCTCTAATGTGGTGTTGATGCGGGTGGGGGATGGGGCAGCTCAGACATCGTCCGGCCTACACCAGCTGGTGTCAGCATACAGCCCCAGTTAGCGTGTAGCTAATCTCCCGCTGATCTCCGACCGTGTCGGAAGAGCAGAGCATGAGCTCACGTATGCGGCCCAGGCACCTGGCTCCAATTGCAGCGGTCTGAGGCTGTGCTTGTATTTTAACAGTCAATATTAGCTCCTAGCTCTTATTATTAGCTTATTCTATTAGCTTCAGGGGTTAGCTCAGTTAGCTCGTAGCTACATTGGTTCAGAGTTTTTGGGTGTCATCATTTGCTCCCACCCTCACAGCCCCACTCTCAGCTCCGCCTCTTTTCCCATTTTTGGATTATCTGGGCGTCACAATACGTGTGACATGGCCAAGATGGCAGTGGTGGGAACCTCCCATTTGGCTTCATTTTAGAAGAACAAACGATCTTCTATATAGTGACTCTCAAGATAAAAATAACGAGGCGCTTCACAAGAATAAAAAATAAAAAAGTAATAAAATAAAATAAAAAAGATTTAAAAAATCATAAAAAATGGAAAAAGTACAAATTGTGATTAGAAAATGTGAGGAAAAGGAAAAAATAAAATGAATAAGAAAAATGTAATCAGTGGATCCCAGGAAAAGCAGAAATTAGTTGAAAAATCAGCATGAAGAGAAGGAAGTGATGAACAGGAGGTCACACCAAAGCCAGCCTGAACAGGTGAGTTTTCAGCTGCTTTTTAAAGGAGACCACTGATCTCAGGCTCAGGGGGAGAGAGTTCCAGAGTCTGGGGGCCACAGCATTTTATTAAGAGAGAAATGGGTGGGCTATGTCCAGCCGTATATATGGGTCAGGACTGTACAAAAATGGGAAATTAGTATCGGCCCCGAAAACAATAATCAGTGCATCGCTTATTACATATTAGGTGTGAGGATATGTTTAATGTTGTTTAACAAATGTTGATCAGAGCTGCAGCAATTTATAGTAAAATAAAAGAGATGTTACATTTTAATACAGCATAAATAGACTTGCATGAAAAAATTATATCTGAAAAACTTAATCTGGAAAATAAAGCACTTTTAATTACAAAAAAATCATTTTAAACATTGTTATTACATAAATATAGTGGGGCAGGATGGGCAGGACAGTTAAGAGTGTACAGAACTACAACTCCCAGAATTCCACAGGCTTCCTAGCCAGTGCGCATGCGTTGTCGGTCTGGGCCATTATTTTGTTCTCCTGAAGTTTCAAATGAACAACGGGCTAAGCGCTTCTGGAAATGAATTAGATATTAACACACGGAGAGGGCTTGTGGACTGCTTACCTCCCGCCGCTGGCGCCCATGGAGCGGCTCGGTCAGTAGCTCGTCGTGTCGCCGGGCTCGCTGGTCCTCTGTTGGACTCGAAGGCCAAAAACGGTGCGCGGGGTGACAGCCCCGTTAAAGCAGCAGATTGGGTGTTTAACTGGGTGGTTGGCTAGCTACCTAGCTCACCTCCTAGACAGCTGCGAGGGGGAGGGAGACACCGAGAGGAACATTTGGGACGACAGAGCTGTGACTCTGTCCCACCTGCAGAGGCATGGCTCACCTTCAAGGCATTCATAACCAGGTACGGAGACCCAGTCCACCGAACCCATAGTCTGTCCAGGAGCAGGGTGGAGGTCCAGACCCCTGGTCCTGGACAGAGGGAAATGAATCATCTCTGAGTGATCATGTTTATGAACATATCTAAGCGGTTTAGGGTTACATTGGTCAACATCTGGCGAGAGATGAACCTTGACCCGACTTCCTCTTCTAGAGCGTCTGTGACTGAATAAGCCAGGTTAATCACCCACCATGCCTGCTATAACGGAGCTGTTTGTTTGTTCCACCTGACCAGAACACCCGGCTGGACCCTGAGGAGTACTTCACCAAGCAGGAGCGAATTGGGAAGGGTTCCTTTGGAGAGGTCTACAAAGGCATCAACAACCGCACCAAGGAGGTGGTGGCAATTAAGATTATTGACCTGGAGGAGGCCGAGGATGAGATAGAAGACATCCAGCAGGAGATCACCGTGCTGAGCCAGTGCGACAGCCCCTTTGTCACCAAGTATTATGGATCCTACCTGAAGGTGAGGAAAAGGTGCAGATGTTTCCATGTGGTGCACACAGAATTATTTTAGACCGAGCTGTTTCACCAAGCAGGTTTTTCCTCCTCAGGGAACCAAACTGTGGATCATTATGGAGTATTTAGGAGGAGGATCTGCTCTGGATTTGGTAAGATTTTAATTTGTATAGAGCTTAAGCTGCATCAACCCAAACCCAGACCTTTTCTGCTTTAGAAGCTTGTTCTCTTTTGTTTAGCCTTTACTACTTTCCCTCCACACACGGTTCAACCTCCTCTCAAGCTATTTTCAGCTACAAATTACGTATCAAAGGTTTTGCTCACCCAAGAGATTCCTGTTATGCCTGGTATTAATGCTCATAAGATATTGAAAGTCTTTTTGTGTGACAGGAGTCCTTCAGATCCATCAAAATTTCATAAAAACGTTTCAAATGTAAATCTGTCCAGCTCGTTCCAACCCAGACACATCATTCACACTTTAAACACACCACAGCTGCCGTTTCATGTTTTACTACTTCTGCAAAATCACAGAACTGGATCAGATTTTGGGGGGATTGCCTGCCTTCATGCTGCGTTTCTATGGCGACAAGCTGTCTAAACCTTTGAAATCTGTGGCTGTAGCAGTGATTAACATACTGATGTCACGTTTAGTGTGGTTCCTGCTAGAAGCTAAAATTGAGCTAATATTATTTCTAAAATAATAAACATAAAATATCTGTAACTGTCATTTGTATACAGTTTCCCCTTTGTTCTCCTTCTACCTCTCTTTCTCCTTATTTTCTCATACTCATTTTTCTTTCTTCCTCCTTATTTCATCATTTAAAATGTTTCTGCAAGCTCAGCAGGCTGGTTCAAATCCATTCAGGCTTTATTCCCACAATCCTCTTTAGGACCGTTGCTTTTTTATAAAGCACTTTATAAGAACCAGGGCTGTGCCAAAGTGCGTTTTGAGGTTTATTTTCAGCCTAAACTTTAAAACATTGGAGTGTTTCAGCTCAGGTCTTCAGGAACGTTTTAGCGTTCAGACAGAATTTTGCAAGTTTGTGATGTTTTTTTTCTCCATCTGCATCTTGTCACCTTAGCTCCGTCCTGGATCTCTTGAAGAGACGTACATCGCTACCATCCTGAGGGAAATACTGAAAGGACTGGAGTATCTGCACTCTGAGAGGAAGATTCACAGGGATATCAAAGGTAAGAGCAGCGATGAGACGTAACCAGATGCTGGGCTGAATAAACTCCCACACTCAAATATGCAAACAGCATCTGTGAGTTTGTAATCTCACATCATTCTCTAGGTGTTATTTACTCCTTATTTCATCTAAGGTCATTTTTATTATCAGTAAACTTGAGTTCTTAGCTTTTCCACTGCTGCTACTAAACCAGTTAGAGCTGGGCGATATCTCCATAATTTTAAAATATTGATTTCATTTCAAACAAGAAACAAAATGACTCTGTAACATTTATATTGACATAACTATACAAGCCACTAGCACTAGCGGCTAGCTTCCTCCGTCTCTAATTGCATGTATTCTCACGCGTCTGCTCGATCAGGAAAACCTCTGGGTCAATGTTTTGCTCTAAACTTTGCATTTGGCTTAGTAGTTTTTAATTATTTGGGGCCGTTCGTTCGTGTTTCAGTGAGCCTTTTCATCGTGGCTGCTGCTCCGACTCAATTCTGTTTAAACTGTGTAGCGAGAGATGAGCCAAACCCCTCATCCATGGAGTCAGGAAACGGCTACGGAGAGCTGCAGCGACCAAAATATATCATATGATCACTGATGAGTGAATAGATTCTAGCCATGTTTGCCTTAAAGGGACGCTTTGCAACTCTTTTATGTTTAAATCATGTTCTTGAGCCAGTATGTGCTGAAATGACCCTTTACAGGATTAATGAGAGGCCACCCAGCCCCTGTCGCCCCCTGTGGCCAGAAACACGCACACGCATGCACACACACACACACGCACGCACACACACACACACACACACACACACACACACACACACACTCTACCGTTTGTATGCAGTGTGATTTTATTTTTTCCAGCAGTCATTTGCATCAGTATTTCTGACAGCACCACATACAGGAGCGTTTACTGCTACATGAACATTTTCTCCTCACTGAATTTGAATTTAGCACCAAACACTCCTGTTGTAGGAAGGGGGCTCAAGGCTGAGTTCACATGTGGACCAAGCTGTCCAAGAGCTGTCAGCCAGCAGCTGATCACACACCTGGGAGTACCTGAGGCTCAGAACGCCAACAGGAGAATATTATGGGACATTTTTGCTTTTAGTTGTTGTTGTTTATTCTACTGAAGCAAAGTTCTTACATGTTGCCCCTCATAGTAAAGGTGACTGATCAGACCTTGCAGCTGTTTAGGGATTATTATGAAGAAGAGACATTATAACAAAGAAATAATCTACCAAACACAAATGTCTTTACTTTTTGTGCTGAGTGTTTGCTCTCCATCACAGAAAAATGTCCTCATGAATATTTCCTCTAACGTCATAAACTTAAGTGCTGCTTGTTCTTGGGCTTTACCATAAATCCTGTCTCCACGATCAAACCACCAGAGCACAGACAACCACTGGTTTGTTTTTTTTTCCCAGCTGCCAACGTGCTCTTGTCGGAGCAGGGGGACGTGAAGCTTGCAGACTTTGGAGTAGCGGGGCAGCTGACGGACACCCAGATCAAGAGGAACACGTTTGTGGGTACCCCCTTCTGGATGGCCCCAGAGGTCATCAAACAGTCAGCGTACGACTTCAAGGTGAGTCTGTGAGCGGGAACGCAGACCAACTGCTCCCAGTCAGCATTAGCAGCTCTGGTCGCGTAGGCATGTCCACTCTGCATAAACTCATCTCATAAATGACATTTCAGATGAAAATCACATGTTTGTTTATTACATGTGTTTTCTCTCCCATTCAGGCAGATATCTGGTCCTTGGGAATAACTGCCATTGAATTAGCCAAAGGGGAACCACCCAACTCTGACCTCCACCCCATGAGGGTCCTGTTCCTCATCCCCAAAAACCCTCCCCCCACACTGGAAGGCCAGTACAGCAAACCCTTCAAAGAGTTTGTGGAGGCCTGCTTAAATAAAGACCCCCGTTTTGTGAGTAAAGGCCGTCTGCAGACTGAACCGCTCCAGCTTGTCGGATAAAGTAGAAAACAGAGATTTCCATCTGTGTGAAGATTAAACCAGACCTTTATCCTGGATCAGATTTGTTTTTCTCTAACACCAACTGGTTTGTTCTGAACCTGATTTAAGAACAGGAGGATGAGTTTTTCATCGGAAGCTTCATGGCTGCTCTTCTCATTCTGACTCCTGCTGCTCTCCACAGAGACCAACCGCCAAAGAGCTCCTGAAGCACAAGTTCATCACGCGTTACACAAAGAAGACGGCGTACCTGACGGAGCTGATAGATCGTTACCGCCGCTGGAAATCCGAGGGACACGGGGAGGAGTCCAGCTCTGACGACTCGGATATGTGAGTCCGTTCAAATGCAGTGTTGGGCAAGTTACTTTAAAATTGTAATACATTTTATATTACTAGTTACTCATAAAAAATGTAATATGTTTGCATTTCATATTTTGGTCTCAAAAATAGGACCGAGTTACGCTACTTTGAGTTACTTTTGGTATGTAACAGTACCCTAAAACACATAGCTGATTATTTTATACAAGGATGAAAGAAACCAAAAATACAGTTTTTCTCTCACTATTTTATGAAACTTCAAGCCACCAGAAAATGTGCCGTCATGTTTAACAATAACAGAACACAGGCACAACAACATTTGTATATCCAAATTAAAGGTATAACCTCAAGTGAAGCTATAAATAAATGTCCTGAGAGTAGTCCCACTCATAAGAATACAACAACATAATCAAGCATTCTAGGCAAATGAATAAATCAGAATAAGCCAACAAAAATCCAAGTTTTCACACTTGGTGTGGTACAGAGTCCATCTCACTGAAATATTTATAACATCTCATCAAAAGAAGGTGCTGAAAGCGCTCATCACCAAGACGAGACCTCCAGCACTGAATAGTCTTTCTACTGGTGTTGGAGCGTTGTATCGCACTGCAACGTTTTTGATTCTAGGAAACTGATGGAGACATTTCATAGTCGAGGCTGAGTTTAAATAGGAAAGAACTGACATGGACTCATTAGCTGAGGGCTCTTCTGACTGAATGGAGCGACGCTGTTATAAGGAGGCTTTTGATGAAATCTCGTTTCACCCAGCGAAGCTTAAACCTGGGGAGAGAGACAGCTGAGAGCAGGGCTTCTTTTGTGTCTATTATATTTGCAAATTGACTTTTTATTGCCCCAACAATGACTTCCGGCAGCCCAGTGGTCATCTGTGATGGGTCATTTGTAGCTGCTAAGGTTTTGTTTATCAGAACTTCTAAAGTCGGCTGTAGAGTTCCATAAAACAGGTGTCCTCGCTCTGAAGGGTAGCAGGAGCGACGCGAAAGGCTTCATAATCCCACAGTACTCTGGTACTCTCGTCCATTCATGCATTTGATTTGAAGCTTTGTACAAAAGCTGTTTATGACAGAGAGAAGCATTTCTGTAATTCTTGAATAGGCATTAAAGTAAGAGTTCCACCGAGCTGCTGTTGGAACGACCAACCTTTTGCTACTAATTTCTTCCAGGTTAGTCAGAAGCAAGTGAAGAGCCTTTGTCCACATTGCTGAACATTTTGCAGTAGCACTGTGATACACGGCCCTTGATTCTACATTAGATCCCAGCCATGTATCAACCTCATCGTTTGCAATCAGATTTAGTGAATGAGCAGCACATCTGTGGTGTGGCGGCAATAAACAAAGACCATGCTGTGCATTCTCATTGACAGGTGCAGTATGCATGTCAGTAAAGGTTACATCACCATTGCTCTGAACCTCCTCCTCCTCAGACTCCACTTGTTGCAGCTGATATTCCCTGAATCTCTTTACAAAATTACTCCCATTGTCTGTCACACAGGCCGTCACTTTATCATGGGTTAGTCCATATTGGGGAAAAAGTCCTCTAGCTCTGTTGCAATTGCATCATATGTATGTCGACCCTTGAACCTTCTACAGGCTATTGCAGCCTTCGTTCTTTCCAAGGTCTCTGCATCAATCCAGTGTACAGTCACTCCTACAAAGCTTTTATTATCCATACATCAGCTGTTGTTGATGCATACTCCTGGGCTTCGATCGTTTTCTTCAGCTCCTTTTCCATATCAGCATACGTCTTATCCAACGCCTCGGCAAATGTCTTCCTGTCTGGCAGAGTCTCCTGAAAAGTAACAAAATGCAAAATGAAAAGATTGTTTTTAAAAGTACATTTTTACTGTAAAGCAACAGTATTATAAAATTAACATCGTGCTTTTGGCTGGTTATGTGTGACATCAATTCAACATAAAACAATAAAAACACAATGGCTATACTTATTTATTCAGGGATCTCAAAGTAAAACTCAAGACCTTCAAAAAAATTAAGACTTTATCGCAGTGCAGCTGTAACTAATAAACTGTATTTTGTGATTCAAACTGAAAGAAAAACATTTTGCAAATAAAACTTGTAAAGTAAATGATCAAAAAACTGCAGTTTTCACACCTGAACTGTAACCAGCTGGCTGTCTAGTATGAATAGAATAGAATAGAATAGACTTTATTGATCCCACAGTGGGGAAATTCACTTGTCACAGCAGCACCATCACTCAAAAGGTAATTAGAAGAAGATAAAAACAAGGATACATGTATATACACATAGGCAGTAATCTACTATTATAATCCTAGATCACTAAAAAACCACAAATAAAGATAAAAACAGACTTGGTACCAACACTATGCAGCATACTGTAAGAGACAGACAACAATGTGAATCCGGTATTGCACAAGTATAGAACACATGAATATTGCATTGGTGTTATTGTGTACCAGGATGATACCAGTACAGCTTAAACTGAGGAGTTCTACACTCTTACAGCAGAGGGGATGAAGGATCTGCGATAGCGCTCAGTTTTACATCTGGGATGTCTCAGTCTACCTCTGGAGGAGCTGTCCATGACCTCCACAGTGGAGTGCAGTGGGTGGGAGAGGTTTCTTAAGATGGAGGTCATCTTCCCCAGCATCCTCCTCTCACACGTCCCCCTCACTTTCCACACATTAAAATTAAGGCCTGGTGTTCCCCAATGTGTGAATATTAAAAACAGACACCATCTGTACCCTGAGAAACTCCCAAAACAAATCTCCACTAAAGACTGACCAAAATTGTAACAAGTAATGTATTGCCGTAAAATTTTTAAAGTAATGCGCTATATTACTCCGTTACTGAAAAAAGGAATACATTACTGTAACTCGCTACTTTTGTAATGCGTTACTCCCAACACTGGTCGCAGGGGCTGTTTGGGTTCCTGCAAGCTAGGCATATTCGAGGGCCGCTACCCAGCATGTTTTAGTTGTTTCCCTGTTCAGCAGGTCATCAAGCTATGTAGAAGCATCACCTGCTGATTAAAATCAGGTGTGTTAAAGAAGGGAAAAAACTCAAACATGCTGGATAGGGGCCCTTGAGTACCAGGATTGCCCAGCCCTGTCTTAGAGGTTAATAAAAATATTATTTAAAAAAAACATTTAATTTATTGGATGCCATTGGTATTAAAAGCACTTCAAGCAATGTGACAAAATGCTCCATAAAAACATGTCCTACTGCACCTTTAAAGCCATGAATGAGTTATTTCACTGACAGGTTAGGTCCATCTCACGTCTTCCCTAAGATCTCCTTTTCTTTTGTCCTTCAGAGATCCAGATGATGTCGAGCCACATCCCATATGGACCTTCCCCACAGTCAAACCCACCACTTTGAGCCAGCTACAGAAAGACTACACACACACCAATTCAGAGGTGAGACACACACACACACCGATTCAGAGGTGACACACACACACACACCGGTTCAGAGGTGACACACACACCGGTTCAGAGGTGAGACACACACACACACCGATTCAGAGGTGACACACACACACACACCGGTTCAGAGGTGACACACACACACACCGGTTCAGAGGTGACACACACACACACCGGTTCAGAGGTGACACACACACACACAACGGTTCAGAGGTGACACACACACACATACACACTGCTGCTTTTGTTCGTCACGCGTCTGTCTCCTGTTTTAGTCTGGAGATTCTCTGAAGCCACAGCCGAAGTCTCAGAGCTTGTTTACCGTGGTGACGCCCATCTTCAGAGAGGTAGGCCCCCATCTTCCCATCTACCATGACAACAGCACATTTACATAATTTTCCAGAAACAATTATTTACTTTTTTAGATTTTATATTAAATTTCTTCACATATCACAGGTCCTCCTTTCATCGTTGTAGAAGTGTTGTGCAGATCATTTTTCTCTTTCTCATGACTCTAACCTGCCTGCAGTCGGCCTCTCTGGATGAGTTAGGGTTTAACCGGATTTTGACTTTCCTCCACCCCCAGCTGAAGGACAAGCGGCGGGCTAACAGTGGAGGAGTCGGAGCCATCGAAGAGCTGGAGAACGCCTTCAGCCTGGCGGAGGAGTCCGATCCAGGCATCTCGGACCGTCTCATCAAACACATGATAGAGAGAGTGTGCAGGTGAGGCAGCAGGTGGTGTCACACAGCAGATCAAACACTCTGTACTGATCTGCTGCTTGCTGTTTCCCCCTCCAGGTTTACTTTAAACGGTAACACCACTACGTCTTCTCGGTGAAAGCCCAACTGGACTGAACCTTCTCGTCTGTCCCAACCTCTCAGAAAGGACCACCAGTTCATCCTCCACCCACCTCTACCCACCTGTTGGACCACTGCCATTCGTCCCTGCTGTCCCCTCAGAGATCTTAGTTCTGATTAGATATTTTTACAGTTTTTCTTTAAAGCGGAGAGTATTTAAGACAAAGAAGCTATGGCGTAAAGAACATTGTGTTTACCTGTTAGCGAGAAGAAAATTGCTATAATAAAGTTTATGGAAAATGTTTTATTGTTGTGTATCAGCTGACTTCTGGTCTGCATGACGGGCACCACACCTCCTTAGTGCTGCAGCCAGACTCGTATCAGATTGTAAAACTCAGTTTAAAGTGCTTTATTGGTTGTATACCTATAAAATGAGATTTATTTTAAATGGACTGATTAATGTGTGTTATGTTGCTGTTAACAGGAGCTACACTCTTCCATCTGTTTGGGGGGGGGCTTGGTCATGTGACCGTGATGGTGATGCAGCACAGTCATGGTAAATATTGGTGTTTGGCAGTAACAGCAGTGTTAAAGGTGGGGTAGGACCAGCTCAGTGGTTTGAGTGTCCATCCTGGGACTGGGATATCAGGGTTCGATTCCCGGTCGGGTCATACCAAAGACTTTGAAAAAATGGGACCCAATGCCTCCCTGCTTGACACTCAGCACTAAGGGGTTGGATTGGGGGTTAAACCACCGAATTTTAACCTCTGAAGCGTACAATCCTGGAAAAACCTCATCCAATCGGTGTGAACATCCTGTTCTTAATGACTGGATCATAACCGCCCTTCAAACTGCTCTGACCACCCCTCCCCCTCCGCACAGTAATACTGATAATATTGGCTATGGATATCAGTCCAAATCTAATCTGTGCATCCCTGGTTCTGATCCATTCTTGGGGTTTGTGTGTTTTGTCTCATTTTCCTGTTGGAGGACCTGTAACCTCAGCCTTCTGACACTGGACAGAACCTCTGGTTCCAGAAGGGCTGAATAGTCTTAGGATTTTATTGAATCCTGAGAAAATCCAGATGCAGCAAAGCGGGTCCAGAATAGAACCGAGCCTCCTCCATGTCCCACCATAGATCCAGAAGTCTTTTCATTTTTGTCTCAGAGCATAAAGCTGATTGACCAAACCCTGGTCTGTCCAGAGGACATTTGTCCGTGACTCCCGTCTCCCTGACCCAGTGGGAGCTCCGACGAGCCCTCCCCGGCCCAGTCGGAGCCTGAATCATTACTGACACTAAAAAAAGGCTCAAATCACAGACGAGATTATTAAAACTTTAATAAACATTTTCATCTAATATAAGCATTAAGAACATTATTTGGTACTTCATTGTTGGTAAAAACATCACAAACAGGAATGTGAAGAACTGGCTGGCGTGGGAAAACACTGACCTAATCTGGTCCGCCTCCGTCACCACGGAAACCAAAATAGACTCAGCAGTTCGGACACTTTTGGGTTAAAATCCTCACAGCATTAATCTTTACTACATGAATAGTCGGTAAATGTGAGCACCACACAGGCATCAGACTTCAGCACTGTCCTGCGTTTGTCTACGGAGACGGGATGAGGTTGGGGTCAACGTTTAAGAGCTTTATCGCTTCAGAAGGCAGTTTTACTGGATCACACCCATGTGAGATCAGGTCTACACGAGACAGGAGTGGGAGGACAACATCCCTGACGGGGTCAACAGCTGCATGCGTGTGAGCAGGAAGACGTTAAACTGAGTTTTTATGCTCCACCCGACTAATCATATGACATCTGGGTAACAACGGGGTGGGAAAAGGTTGCTTTCACCAGAACTGGCTCTCCCAACAAAGCTTTTCACAGAACTGATAAGTAACCAGAAGCAGCAACGTGAGATAAAAGTAACAGCATCCCAGAAAAAAACAATAATAGAAGGGTCACATGACTTCCTTTAAGTACATTTGTAAAAAGAATACATAAAAAAATAAATGTAATGAAACACAACACTGTCTGAATAAAGCTAACTGGATGTATGAAAGGACTTCAGATCCCACGTGGAGCTGGGAAAACAAAAAATGGCAAACAGTGAAGGTCAGTTTTCCAGGTTTTCCAGCCTTCTGGTCAAATTGGATCAGGGGCTGAAGACACCTGCAGGAGGAGAACAAAGACGTTAACAGCTGATCCCAGACCAGCATGTCACTGAGCAGCTGGAAGTCTTACCACACACGTCTCACACATCTGCCTCTCCTTCTCCTCCCTTCTGCATCTGGGCCTGCATCTTGGCGATCATCTCCTGCATTCGCCTGAGCTGTAAAACACAAACATCAGCAGTGAGTCCCAGCGGTTATCTCCTCTCCTCTGTAGTTCAGACCGGCTAAACGTATCATTAATCACAGACACTATCACGGTAGTTTAGCTCGGTGGTTTCAGAATCAGAATAGACTTTATTGTCGTTGTACAGGGTACAGTGAAATTGGAGGATAAATGTAAAATCAACACAATCAAATCAAATTCAATCAAATAAATGTAAAATCAACAGTAATATGTGCAAAAATATAGAGTAGCAGCATTGCAGGTCCCTATTGTGTGCAGAATATTTGCATATTGAGTGAAACTGAGAGAGCACATATAAATATTATTGCACTTTATCAATATTAGACGGTAAATGTGGGGTTCGGGTTAGCAGGTTCATCTGGTTTTGTGGTTGTTTGCTACGGTGATAGCTCTGGGAAAGAAGCTATCTCTGAATCTATTTGTCCTGGTTTGATGTGACCTGTACCGTCGGCCTGACGTTAACAGGTCACACAGATGGTTACCGGGGTGAGAGAGGTCTTCGATGATATTGCTGGCTCTACTGAGGTAGCGGGAGTTGGCAATGTCCTCCAGGCTGGGCAGAGAGCAGCCAGTGATCTTCTGGGCTGTGCTGATGACCCTCTGCAGTACTTTCCTGTCTGCAGCTGAGCACCCTGCGTACCATGTTGTGATGCTGTACGCTAGGACGCTCTCTATGGTGGCTCTGTAGAATGTCACCATCAGCCTCTCCTCCAGGTCATTCCTCCTGAGCACTCACAGGAAGTGGAGACGCTGCTGGGCCTTTTTTACCACCGCTGTAGTATTTGCAGTCCAGGAGAGATCGTCAGAGATCTGCACACCCAGAAACTTCATGGAGCGTACCCTCTCCACGCAGTCCCCATGGATGTAGAGTGGGGCCGGGTCTGCTCTGCCCTTCCTGAAGTCCAGGATGAGTTCTTTGGTTTTTGTGGTGTTCAGCTGGAGGTTGTTTACTGAACACCAGGCAGTCAGTGTGCTGACCTCATCTCTGTAGTCTGACTCATCCCCCCTTGAGATGAGTCCAACCACGGTGGTGTCATCTGCAAACTTTATGATGGTGTTTGAGAGGTGGGTCGGGGAACAGTCGGATGTGTAGAGAGTGAACAGGAGGGGACTCAGAACACAGCCTTGTGGAGAGCCGGTACTAAGTGTGATGGTGCTGGACAGGTGGGGGCCGAGTCTGACGGACTGTGGTCTATTTGTCAGGAAGTCCTTAATCCAGAGGCAGATGGGGTGGAACGTCCCAGGTGTGGGTTTCTGATTTGTTGGCTTTCAAATGGCATCCATACTTGTGCAGAACCGGCCTGGTTTAGGCGTTTTAACTAATCAGACATTTGGTCACAAAATCCAACTTGAGTTTGGGTTTGATGAGTTTAACGCTCTCGCGTTTTTTCAGTAAAATTGTGTGGTCTCCCGTGGGTCTCCTGCAGCTCATGCAGGCAATGGGGGTTGGACAACATTCTCATGTTCAGCATGCATGAGAAACTCAGAGTAAACGATTTTCAGACAAAACAAGGAATATACGGTTTCCATGGTAACGAGACCTTTAGACCCGAGATGGATGATCAGTGAAAAACACGTTTGTGAATGGTCTCACCTCAGCCTCCTTCTCCTGCAGGATCATGTCCTTGTCCATTTCCTCCGGTTCTGGTCCTTTTCTACACCACACACACACACACACACACACACACTTTGTTACTTTCATTCTACTTGCTACAGGAATCAGCTTTAAATTCACTCAACACATTGAGTTAAAGGGTTAACAGAATCAGCTCAGAAACATGAGTCTGCACGAGTCTTTGTGCTTTTTTAGGCAGTTTCAGGCAAAAATGCCAAAAGCCAGGCTGCGAGGAGGAAAGTGGGTTAGTGCTGAGGAGGAAGAGGGCGTCTACGAGATAAAGCTACGAAGACATGAAGCAAAAAGCCTTAGCAGTTAGCGCAGAGCTCGGCCTCCCCCAGATACCAAACACACACCACAGTACCTCCAACAGGCCTCTCACGGGACTGGACAAGTCCAGACCAGACGGGGGACTGTCCAGGGACAGATGGTGAGACAGTAAAACCACTCCCTTATCCTGGACTGGAGTCTAAAACACTGGTTTAATCTAGATTACAGATTAGATCATACACAATCTAGTTTCTAAGCTCTAGGAGCACCTCAGCTACACATGCTCATAACCAACCCATGAAATAAACATGTAAACAAAGGTTTATGCTCCTCTACCACAGTAAGGCTAATGCTAACATGCAGAAGGACTAGAGCTACTAGCTTAACTAGACATAAACTCAATCTGCACAGATCTGGATTATGTAGCTAAAACGATTCGTGTTCTGGATGTACGATGGTCTCTTCGGAGGGTTGTTCCTTCGGGGGAGGGGAGGGGGGTGCAGAAAAAGCAAGCTGGCAGACAGGTACGTACACAGGAGACAGAGGCAGAATGTAACCATGGGAGGACAACCTGCCACCGCGCTTCAGGCGGTCTGAGCGGAAGCTCTCGTAGTGCAGGTCCTGGGTCA
The DNA here is from genome assembly GCA_006937985.1 of Aphyosemion australe. Lineage (NCBI taxonomy): Eukaryota > Metazoa > Chordata > Actinopteri > Cyprinodontiformes > Nothobranchiidae > Aphyosemion > Aphyosemion australe. Next base: position 450,799 of record SSNS01000156.1, on the reverse strand, counting down.
CCTCCTGCAGATCCTGCATGTGGGTTCTGGGGGGTGGGGGGTGGGGGGTGGAAAGTTATGACTCAGATTTGGTGCAAAAACAGAAAAGCACAAAACTCATTAGATTCATAACAGCAGGTTTCCTTATTACTGTTTGTTACGCCAGAATGACCACAAACGGACTCTGTCCCGCATTATTGGCAGTCTCTCGTTTCGATCAATTGAAACGTTTATTTGAACACAAGACATCATTTTAAACCAAAAATAAACACAGTACAAAAGAAAAGATATATACAAATAAAAGAAAAAAGTCTTAGCCCAAAGGGAGTGGGTAGAAGTCAGTGCTGATTCAATCCCACCCCCTTGGCACTGAAAACTAAACTACCTTAAAATAAACCATGTGATCATCTAATGTACACCTCAGGATCATTAATAATTACAATATATATTATTACTAATAAGAACATATATGAATCTTTTCTGTAATAGTATTAATAATAACAGATGTGATAATAACAAGACTACTACTGACAGCTCATTCCACAGTTTCCACATACAGACACACAAAAACCTCTCCTCGTGGTTTTTACCCTTTGCATTTTGAATTTTTTGTTCCCTCGGAAATGATATCCCTCATCCCTCTGGTTGAAAAGGTTTTGAATGTTGGATGGCAATAAGTGCTTGCTAGCTTTAAACATGATCTGTGCTGTGTGATAATGCACCAGGTCTTGAAGTTTAAGTAATTTTGACTGTAAAAACAGAGAATTTGTATGTTCTCGATACCCAACTTTATGAATGACTCGTATCACCCTTTTTTGCAGTACTGAGTTTAAATCTTGCATAAACTGTGTGCAGAAAGCTGCCTGTTGCCGTCAATCTAACCAGGAGGCAGGACTTTAATGCAGGTCCGGAGCGTGCAGACAAACCACCATAACAGGATGGGCACGGAGGAGAAAATGCTGTTAAGTCTAGTTTATGCTTCTCCATCAGCTCCTCTGTTTTCTGGGGTGTCCTGTCATGCATCTGGTCCAAGAAATGCATTTACAGTTTATATTTGCAGTTTTATTGTGCTTTTTTGCATTTAAGAGACTTTTTGACACGGACAAACTTGTCCCTCATTCTCCTCCACCTCTTCATGCGCTCGCCACCTCTAAACCCACGTTTCCCGTCATTTCCGTCCACGAATAAAACACTTGCTGCGTATCTTCATACTCCTTGTGCCCTTTGTCTCGTTCGACGGATGTTTAGAAAAGTGGACCTTCCTTCCGAGCCTGTTGGAGACATCTATGGTTGGAGAGCTCTTGCAACGACGGATAATGGCGTTGCATGTCTCCGTTCCGACGCAGAAGCATGAATTAGACTTTAGAATAACGACTCGTGGGTTAAAGCCTTGATGACTTATTCTCAGAATTTTGAGAATACAGTCAGAACTGTAAGATTAGATCTGACCTTTCTCAGAGATCAAAGTCAGTGATGTTGTTTTCTCTCCCCTAAATCTCTACAACAAGAGATCTGTCGCCATTTATGAAAAACACCTTTTTGTTTCTAAATTAAGAAGAAAAAACTTTGCAAAAAGAGTACGTTTATTTTTTCAATGGGATATTGATGTTAGAGGAAAATTAATGTAAAATAAACAGATAGATCTAAAAATGTTACTGGTACTTTTAGTGTCATTCTGTTGTGGAAAGTCAGGGAAAATATTCAATGAAACCTGAAAAGCTGCATTTTTTATTGTGGGATTATCTATATTATTGCTGGTGAAGGCTCTCAGTCATCCAGGTCATGGTAATCCAAAAGGGTTTAAATTAAGGCATCTGGACTTCTTTGGTTTCTAGAAGACGTTTTGCTTCTCATCTGAGGAGCTTTGTGAATTCTGACCGGAATATGGGAGGGTCAAGCTTATAACCTGTAGCTGTAGCTCAACGAGCAGAAACTACCTATGAATACCCCTCCTCCCTTTCTCCTGATGAGTCATCCAGACCTTTTTACAAAGAGGAAATCTAAACAACTACACAAGTGCATGGCACAACACAGGTGTGTCAGCCAAGACTCTGCCATCCACCTACAACAGAAGGACAAGGGTCGCACCTTTGAAGATGACAAAGTCCACATTCTGGACAGAGAAGATGGATGGTTTGAGAGAGGAGTGAAGGAAGCCATCTATGTTAAACATGAAAAACGTACACTAAATAGAGATGGAGGTCTTAGGGTTTACCTTTCTAACACCTATAATGCAGCTCTGAACCAAATCCATTCAGTCTGAACAGTGAACCGGACCCTGCAGCAGTCAGAGTAGTTTTAACAAACTCCTGCACTGAAAAGTGTTTTCATTTAAAAAATAAATACTAAGAAACAAAGAGCAGCTGTTTTGGAATCATTCAGCCTCAATATGATAAAACAAATGACCTGCACTTGTCTAGCACCTTTAAGAGAGGACTCCAAAGTGCTTCACACTACCATGAATCATTCATCCATTCACACACTGGTGATGATGAGCTACAATGTTTACAGCCTGGTTCAAAAAAACATTTTAGGTTTTCTGCATCCAGACTGATAATGAATCGTGCATGTGGGAAGCCTCTGCTGGCTGATTCTACCCACCAATCAGAGGCACCCTCTACAGGCAGGCATGAGCCGGTAGAGGATGTGTTGGGGCGGCTTCACACCAAGCGGACCTCCAGAGAGCAGGTCCCAAAAAAAACTGGTCAGCTGAGCACGGAAAACGCCCAGATGTGAACACAGCTAACCTACCAGGGCCGGGCCGGGCCGGTCCAGATGTGAAAGTACCAATATACTGCTGTAGATCATCTGACCTGTAGCGTTTTCCCCACCAGGCTTCGTTTTGGTGCAGAGAGCTTTAGAATCAACGAACTAGAGTTTTTCTGCTCCAACAGCCTCTTCATCTGCTCACACTCACATCAGCATGGTTCGCAGCTTCAGGAAGTCGTTATGTTCTGGGTTCTCCACCTCCACCACCCCCCATGGATACAGACGACCTCTGACCTTCTTCCCTTTGGCTTCAATCTGCTGGTTGGATCCCACCACTGCAAATGGGATGCTAGCCTGAATAAGAGAGGTCCCTGTTATGGTTCTGACAACTCAAATACATCCTGAAGCCAGATGCTTTACAGACGAGGGCATGAAGATACCTTGAGGATCCTGGTCTGCTCTTTAAAGTCTTCGTCTTCATCAGACTCAGCATCAGGCAGGTGGTAGATCTTGATCCCGTGCTCATCGATCTCATCAAGGATCTTACAAATATGAAAAAAACAACAGTCACAACAACGTCATGGCCTTTTCAATCATTCTGGGCTGTGTAAATAATTATTATCTGTTCCAGAGAGCTCCCTGATTGGCCTCAGTTCAGAGAAATAGAAATTACATCCTTCTGGACTGATGAGCTAACAGCTAGTCAGAGTGCAGCCGAGACCAAAGCTGTTGTTTAAGCAGCTTTCATAAGACACACCGTGCCGGCAAATCAGCGTAATACTGCTGCCATGGTGCGTCTTATGAAAGTGTCATGGCGGCATGGTGACGCGGCTTTTATGCCGCCATGCTTGGTAGTAATACTACCGCAACGCCGGGCTTGTGAATGAAGATTACACCTTGGCACACAGAAGGGTGGTGTCATGATCACGTGTGGAATTACTGCGAGTCCCAGGCGGCAACGATATTGAAATGAACGTAAACACGGGCAGAAGTTTCTCTGTTGTTAACAGAACCAGCTGAGATGATAAACTGGAGCGATGCAGAGCTCCAGGAGCTTCTCTCCGTTAGAGCTGGAGCTCAGATCACCAGACCGTTCACGGGGACTGAGGAGGACAGACACCTTTAGGAGCGACTTGTCAAAAAAACTTAAGGAACGCGGCTTCAATCGCTATAAAAAGCAAGTTATGTCCAAGCTAAATGGAGGTCTGTGGCAGTGCAGAGACCTCCCCCACCCCCCCTTTATACCAACATGGCAAAGCACATGATCGCGCGACATTCCCGCCACAGTCTGACCACTTATGAACAACCAAAGGCTCCATGAAGCCGGCCCAGCTTTGCAGCAAACTGGCAGCTATAAAAACTCCATAAGCACCATAAATAACACAGTCCACTACAAGCCTTACGTCCACAATCCAACATAACACACCACTAAAAACCTTCAAGATGTCCTTCAGATGAGTCTCTTCCTCAGAACGTCTGTTAGCATCCTCATCTTAGCTTCAAACCTTCGTCAACATCTTATCTGATCTAGAAGAGGAAGGGTTACCGCCCCTCTGCTGGGGTAAACTCTTCAATTATTAGCCGATAGGTCAAACGTGTGGCCCCCTATTCTCGTGTATAGCTCGAACCAATTACAGCGCAGTTTGTTGTTGATCGACGCATCAAATAGCTAATGAAATTCAGAGAAACAACAATCTCTGTAGTTAGGGGTGGGGTTCTGGCGGTAAAACCCAAGCCCTTGTGGTCTGCTTCCACAAACGGACTCAGAACAAGGCTAAACTCCCCCTGCCAGAGGTGAAGGCAACACAGAAGTCACAAAACTGCAGTTCTCTCCTCATCCAGTAGGGGCTGGCTCCAAAAAGGAGCAGGCTCCCATTGACTCCCATGTTAAAATGCCAACTTCACAGCAGAAATTAACATGTTTACAGCCTGGTTCAAAAAACATTTTAGGTTTGATAGGTCTAGTTTACAGTCATGACAACTCTGAGGGGTGAACGTTTTATAAACCATCTGTTTAGGTGTAACTGTAGGGAAGGAGACTGGCTTCCTGAATTCAGGTGTGTGTTGGTGTATGGAGTAGAGCCCACAGCGGGTGATTGGTCAGAATCACTCAGGTTTATTATTGCAGTTACAGCTGAACGGTTGTGCAGTGCAGGTGCAGATATGTACAACAACTTTGGGTGTGAAGAAGTGGGGTGATGTCTGTGTGTGTGTGTGTGGTTCTGTAACAAAGAGGAACAGAAATATATTCAAACAACAAGAATGACTTCCCTTTTAAACATCTGCTGGCATGTTCTACATCACATTCTTAGAATAGAACAGGATGAGAAACTGTCCTGCTAAACTGGAACAAAAACACCTATGGGGCTGTTCTGAGGGCCTAAATAGTCTCAGGGATGATAATAGGGAAGGGTAAACCTCATGTTAAAGCCATACTATGCAACTTTTTCATATGTTTAAATCATGTTCTTGAGCCAGTTTGTGCTAAAATGACCCTTTACAGGGTTAATGAAATGTCACTCAGACCCCCACCGCCCTCTGTGGCCAGAATACCACACTTGCAACTTCAGAGTGGTGGTCCGGTCCCTGTTGGACTTAGTAAAGTGGAGCTGACATGCCTGGTGCTGCAGTCTGCTTCCAACATGTTTCCTGCTTGTTTTAGATCATGAACACAGCTGCTTTGTTTGATTTAGTGATGAACCGCTCCTGTAGACACTAATGAAGGCTGAGGAAACGTTTCAGCTGTTAGATTAAGGTGTTAAAAAGACAAAAGCACAGCCAGGAGAGAAGTTTCACTTTTGGTTTTACAACAGTGAATTAATAACGGACACTAGGGGGTGCTAAAAACAAGCAAAACTACTAAGTGCACCTTTAAAAGTGTTGCAGCCTAGAAGGCAGAGGGTGGCAGAGTTGATCAACCAGTTTTCTGGGTAAAAGCGCCCACCAACCTCCATTAGCCTCAGTTAGCTCGTAGCTACTTTAGCTCATAGTATGATGGGTGTCAATTATCTGCCCCCACCCTCAAAGCCCCGCCCTCAGCTCCAGCTTTGTATTTTCCGGGAGTGACGAGACGTGTGACGTGACCAAGATGGCGGTGTACGGGCGACGGCGTGGAGGATTCGTCCATGGAGTCAATTATTTGGAACGATTGTGATTGGTGGATGGCTGCATGTCAGGTACATTAGATAAAAACACGTCATGCAGCAGGACCTGCATCATTTATGATTTCGATGCTCAAACATAAAATGACGCAGCTCAACTGCAACCTTTCAAACCGGTTCCTGTGGCTTCATTTATAACCTACAACACCGTCGGTCAAACGGTACCTGGGTATTTAATTAAACACTTCTGATGCATCCAGCGTGACAGCGGGGTAAACTGAGACAGACATTGATGGCAAAACTTTAGATATTGGAGCGATCTGTGACAGATAGTTACTTTTCTGTAGTTTAGTGTTTTTATGTATAAAAGAAGATGAGAAGGACGGATGTGCAGCAGACAGATCAGCTGTTTAGCTGGAAGACGGGAAAAGGCAGCCGTAGTCTGAGGCCACAGCGAGTTTGGAAAATATGTAGCAGATCAATTCTTCATCTTTGAGGAAGATGAGCTGGGCCATGAGCTGACACTAAAAAGAAGCGTTAACTGTGGCGCTTCTTTCTCTTTTTACAGTTGTTTTGGTTATCTCTCTAGTGACGTATGCCTTTCGGGGGTTCACTCATGACGTAGCGTGTCCTGCTGGAGCGAGACGTCGTGCAGCTTGGCTCACTGAAACCTTCGGTGTGACATGAGCAGTCCTGTGAGACGGCCGAAAACCACACAGTGTGGTCCCGGCATTAGAGTCAGGAACTGAACCAATGGGTGAGTTTGTCTCACTCACCCGGCGCTTCAGCCTCTCCCTCTCTCTGAGGGTGAGGGTGTCGGCTTTGGCGATGACAGGCACCACGTTCACCTTGTTGTGGATCGCCTTCATGAACTGGACATCAAGAGGTTTGAGTCTGGTTGAAAGGAAAAACAGAAGAAGTGAGGATTCATAAATGAAGTTGGGTTAGTTTAGAGAGTGTGTGTGGACCGTCTAGAAGGACACACCCATGTCCCAGAGGGGAGATGAAGTAGAAACAGCAGTGGACTCTGTTGTCCACAATGTGTCTGCGATTTAGGCCGCTTTCATCATGGAGGTAGCGCTCAAACTGGTCATCGATGTAGCTGATGATGGTGCTGAAACTGGATTAAAAAACAAACAGGGCGGAGATAAAAGGACTGATTATTTTCAAAATAAAAGCCCAGATGAAACAATTAAAAGTATCCCGAGTTCTTCTGTTTTCAGGTTTTATTTTTAACTATAAGAGGATCATAAATAATATCAGGATGTCCCACTTTAACTTAGATTCCATCCTACCAGTCTTGGCTGTTGATGGCGTCTCCGTATCCTGGCGTGTCCACAACCGTGAGACGAAGCTTCACTCCTCTCTCCTCTATTTCTACAGTTGATGCTTCGATCTGAACCGTCCGCTCGATCTTTTCTATTAAAGCCGTTCAGCAGAGACAAAACAGTCAGACCCTTCCTCGAGTCGTTGTGTGTGTGTCCGTGTGTGTGCGTGTACTTGTCTATACATCAAAGTAAGGACATTTGCCTGGTCCTCACTTTGGTGCTATCTCACAGAGCTCTACTCGTTAGTTTTAGAGGTCTGGTGTGAATTAAGTTTTAGTGAAGGTCAGGGTTATGGTATGGCATAATACAGTCACAAAAATGAATGGAAGTCAATGGATGGTCCTCACTAAGATAGAAAGATGAGAGTGTGTGTGTGCGCGCGCAAGGTTGTATGTGTGTGTGTGTGTGTGCGCGCGGTTGTGTGTGTGTGGATGGTTGTATGTGTGTGTGTGCATGCGTGTGATTGTGTGTGTGCGGTTGTGTGCGCGTGTGTGGTTGTGTGTGTGCATGCGTGTGATTGTGTGTGTGCGTGTGATTGTGTGTGGTTGTGTGTGTGCATGTGGTTGTGTGTGTGCATGCGTGTGGTTGTGCGTGTGTGTGTGCATGCGTGTGATTGTGTGTGTGCGTGTGATTGTGTGTGTGCATGCGTGTGGTTGTGCGTGTGTGTGTGTGCGGGTGTGTGTGCGTGCGTGCGGGTGTGTGTTGTGCGTGCGTGTGTGTGCGTGCGTGCGCGTGTGTGGTTGTGTGTGTGTGTGTGTGTGCGGTGTGTGTGTGTGTGTGTGTGTGTGTGTGTGTGTGTGGTGTGCGTGGTGTGTGTGTGTGTGTGTGTGTGTGTGTGTGTGTGTGTGTGTGGGTGTGTGTGTGTGCGCGTGTGTGTGTGTGTGTGTGTGTGTGTGGGTGTGCGTGTGTGTGTGTGTGTGTGCGTGCGTGTGTGTGTGCGGTTGTGTGTGTGTGTGTGCATGCGTGTTGTTGTGCGTGTGGTTGTGCGTGTGTGTGGTTGTATGTGTGTGCGTGCGTGTGGTTGTGTGTGTGTGTGTGGTTGTGCGTGTGTGTGTGTGTGTGTGCGTGCGTGTGTGTGTGCGGTTGTGTGTGTGTGTGCATGTGTGTTGTTGTGTGTGTGTGTGTGCGTGCGTGTGGTTGTGTGTGTGTGTGTGGTTGTGCGTGTGTGTGTGCGTGTGGTTGTGTGTGTGTGTGTGGTTGTGCGTGTGTGTGTGTGCGGGCGTGCGCGTGTGTGGTTGTGTGTGCGTGTGTGTGTGCATGCGTGTGGTTGTGCGTGTGTGTGCATGCGTGTGGTTGTGCGTGTGTGTGTGTGTGTGTGTGTGTGTGTGTGGTTGTGCGTGTGTGTGGTTGTGCGTGTGTGTGTGTGTGTGTGTGCATGTGGTTGTGTGTGCGTGCGCGTGTGTGGTTGCGCTCTACCTGCTGCCCCAGGGATGACTCTCTCTGGGTAAAGGTCGGTCAGGAAGAGGCTGTTGATCAAGGTGGATTTTCCAAGTCCAGACTCACCTTCACACAACAATCATCACAATAAGTACTCACTAACCACCTGCTGCTAGTCGGTTTGCAGCAGACAGAAACTTATTCTGACGCTGAGATAAAAACAACAAGGGATCCTGAAAGGGAACCTCACATGATCCAACGAGGATTCCCGTCACATGAAACACGTGATACTACAGGTGAGGTTTATTTAATAACAACATGAGTAGAGATTTGTTTTAGTTTTAGAACAGTAAACCCATCCCAGCCTGACTCGTGTTGACCGGCGGTCTTCCTACACACCTTTAGATTGTGTTCTTCACCAGGAACGTAGCTGTTCAAAAGGCACATGGCCAAAACACACACACACTCACTGGTAATGAAGATCGACCATTACAGGTGCTGATGGGTAGGAGTGGGTGATCGGGCCTAGAGTCCGTTTCCTGATATATTCTTTTCTTCTGTTTATGTCAAAATGAACATTCTCACGTACCAGATGAACTGCAGCAGGACTAAAGTATAGAATATCATTTAAAGAACATTTGAAACTGATTTTAAAATCTACAAAACCTTTCATATAGTTTTAATGATCATTTTTCCAAACAACGAAACACAAACATTCTCATAAAACGAATAAAGCTGAAGATATTTTAAATGAAATAAAAGCTGAATGTGATGAAAACACAAAATTATAAACTGAGAAATGTAAAATCAGAAATAACATTCTTCCTGCTCTCCTGGTTCTCGTGTTTTTCTGTTGCTCATAGAAGTTAAGCGCTGCTTCAGTAGTGACTAACTGCAGCCTCTCTGCGTCTGGATCAGCAGGTCCGACCACGGTGCTCCAGAGGGAGGGAGAACTGCTCAGACTAAATCAGTATTTAACCAGGTCCGTATAACCGACATTACCCCGTCATCTTTACGACCACGTCTTCATCCGTGCTCCACGCTGCTGCTACCTTCATCCAGAGCTAACATTCATGCACAATGCAGGTGGAGAGTAGAGTCAAAATCTCTACCGATGGCTACATTTACATCATATCAACTGTAAACCAGTTATACCATGCATTACTACCGATATGTAGAGGTCATGGTCAGCTGATGGCTGAATGTGCTGCAGGATTTTGGGCCGACAGTCACCAGATCTCTGTCCAGTACCAGAACTGGAACAGGAGGTTCTCTTCATGGATGGAGCTGATGCAGTCATGTCAGGATGGACCAGAACCTCTGAGGACCAGAACCTCTCTCATATGCAGCCGTGAAACTATGAACGACCTCCCCCTGCATGTGAGGCAAGCCCGTTCCCTTGCACGCTTTAACCCGTTTCTTTCATTCAATCGTTGATTTTATTGTATTTGGCGACATGTCTTGAATGATGATTTTAATGCGTTTTGCTTTGTGACTCCTATCTTTATCTTGTTTATGATGGTCTGTTTTACTCCCCGTTCAGCACTTTGGTCAGCTCTCATGCTGTTTTAAAATGTGCTGGTGACCTTTCAGGCATTAGATGGTCTTTACCTACACTACAGCTAAATAAATTAAATGGGATGGAATGAGGAAAAGATTCCAACAGCATGATGATCCATGATGAAATGATTTAAGGCATTTCTGAAGGTAGAAGCAGGCCAGAACCCGTCCTGGCAAGGTGTACCTAATAAAGTGGTCAGTGGGTTTGGTCCAAACGGGAGGTTTAAGTGTTAAAGGAAACGGTTCTGGTGTGTTCCTGAGCTGATTCATAACCCTGTTGTGTCTGTAATAGAAGCAGACAAAGATGCTCGTTCCTGAAACCGAGTGGTTTATTTACTTCTGACCCCCCCAGGGCTCCATAAGCACCAGCAGAAAGCCCAGGAGGACTCACTGTCCTGTGTGAATCAGTCCCTGGAGGCCCTCAGCCTACATTCCTCTCTGGTTTATTTTAAAGCAGAAGGATGAGCAGCGTCGCTTCTACCCTCCCCCCTTTTCCAACAGGCACCAAGGCTCACACACTCAGTGGTTTCTGCTGCTAACGCCAGCCAAGCAAACGTCTGATCATAAGTTCACACGAGGAGACAGAAAAATACAAGACACAAACAGTAGAAGATAGAATGATGCTCCATGATTAGAGGAACTAAACCAAACTCACCTACGACCATGAGGGTGAACTCAAAACCTTTCTTTACTGATTTGCGATGAACCTGATTTGGAAGATTTGCAAATCCAACATATCCTGGAGTCTCAGGGTTGGTGAACTGTCCCTGCTGTGGACAAGAGGAGAGAGACTAAACAACCATGGCCTCCAAAACACACCTAAAGGTTTTACATGTTAGACTTTTGTTGTTGGCAGATCTAAACTAGAGCAGGGCTGGGCCTGGTCCAAGCAGCTGTTATGACATCATCATGATCTGTATTTAGATAAATTACTGCTCTGAAGACGTCTCTGTCCGTTCTACATTAAAGAGCTGAAGATCCGCCATTCCTTCAGTCTTTTCTGCAAACACAAAACTACAACTGAAACCACCCAGGATGACGTTCTGCCTCAGAATAAAGACACAGACTTCCTCAACCCCACAATCCTCTAAAACCCTTCACACATGAAAACGAGCAGATGCAGCTCCTGCTGCAGAACAGGCAGTGGCAGAAATCAGGTACGACAGCATACCTGAGGCAGCTTACCTTCATTTTGTCAGCTTGAGACATGTTTTCCCTCCTTGATCAACCTAAAAAGAAAACCAAACTGTGTTAGATGTGATGATGAAAATGGACCTAGCTGAATGTTTCTGGCTTCCTTTAATACTCTGAGTCGTCGTATAAAAGGCCTCAGTAACTGTGTGGGAGACAGGAAGTTTGCTTTGTGCTCAGAGGCTTATGAGACTGATGTGCCTCACCACAAAAACTCTTCTTCTTCATCACAGAGGCGTCCCGCTGCAGGGCTAGGATACCTGCTGCTGCCCCATGCTGCAACCTGTTCATATGTATCCTAGTCTGTAGTTGATGCAGGTCAGGGTGTTTTAATAAACCTTTTAATGAACTGAAAGTGTTTAACAGCTGGAATCAGACACCACGCTGAAGTTAGCTTCTGATCCGGAACATAGCTAAAGGCCAATTCCACTCACACTTAGAAGTTTACGTCAAGTATGACGTAAATTCTGCAAAGCGCCATTTTTAAAATGTATGAAACTCCTATTTTTGCATTTGGTCTACATTTGAACAAATACAGTTTGAAAACTACAAAAGCTAGTCTGTTCAAACCTGGACTAGATTATTAACACGAAAATAAAAATGCTTAAGATTTTTTGTAAAATCTTAATTATTTGTGTAAATGTTTAACAAAAGGCAATTTTAGTGTATTTTGGTAACAGAACCTCATTATAACCACGCTGTTTTAAATATTTCACCAGTCCCAGGACACACTGGAGGGCCGATGTTCAGCCTTTAGTGGAGATAATCCAGAACACTTTGAACCATCTGGACCTGTTCTAATGTGCTACATTTGCTAAACTGTCTCTTTCTTGAAAACTAACCAATTAAATAGTTTTCACATACCTCATGATATATTTTCATGATTTCAATATGAGTCTGGGATAATCTAGTCCAGATTTTAGCACCTAAACTCGGTTGAACTGGAGCCGATTACAGGGAAGATTAGGGGAATCGCCCTTTAGCCAAATGACGATTCGGAAGTCGGATTCGGAAGCCAACTTCAGCTCAGTGAATCAAAATGATTCACTCTGAATATGAACGAACGAAAATAAATGAGCTTCTTTTACAACAAATATGTAAATAAGTCTGTGCTTGGGTTTAAATGGGGGTTAATATGAACTAATTCAAGTGTATTACTATAGGATGAGCACTTCGAGCTAGCTAACGCTCTAATTAGCACTGAGAGTAGCTGGTTAATTAGCTACAGCTATTTCTCCAGACAGCAATAAGGTATCAGGATAGCAGCTGAACACTGTTGACCACACTAAGGAACAACCCGCTGTAACATCAGAATAAAGTGTCCCGCTTAGTTTAGCGCTGACGATCATGTAGCCGCGTAGCCGCTCTGCTGCAGGATGTGGAACAGCTCGGCTAGCTTCGACGGTTTCACGAGCCTGAGATTAACGCAACAACGTTACACCCGGTGATAAATAAGTGATGAAGAGTGGTGTGTTAACTTACAGTCAGCCCGTAGAAAGGATGGTGAAGATGGAGGAACAGACAGAGTAAGGAAAGACGAGCTGCCGACGAAAAGTAGACTTGGCGGACACCTCAAATTCTTCAGATTCCGGTGCAGCAGCCTCCTTTAGCGCAGACCACAATGCACTGGTTCAGGCAGGCTGGGCGCTGCTGGCCTGGGTCACATCAGCGGCGAACAGCAGCTTCTAATGCGTAGGGGGATATAACGGTAATCTATTGGAGCTGCAAACCCTTGGATAGTTTTTGTTTTATTTAAGTTGCTATGCTAAAAAATGATCATAATCCGCCAGATCAAACCAAACTGAAACACCGCTCCGATGCAACAGCGAACTTCCGACTCAGAAAATATCTTACAGTATCAGGAATATGATTTACACCACTTTTAAACCTAAAATTACACATTAAAGTCATACTTCCGGTAAACTGAATCTACCTTAGAAAGTAACACAATCTACAAAGACAAAAGGGATCGTTAGATTTATTACTGCGTTCGTCTTACTCGCGCAAGTATTAGAAGTTATAACTATTTTCACTTTGTTTCAGCAAATAACTTAAACACAAGACGAAGAAGGGATTAGAACGGAAACATGTGTTTAACTATATAAATACTACCAGCGATGTTAGTGCTTGTGGCTCGTTGGTCTAGGGGTATGATTCTCGCTTTGGGTGCGAGAGGTCCCGGGTTCAAATCCCGGACGAGCCCATGTTTTATTTTCTTGTTTTTTTTTAATTAAGATAAATTGTTATTGTTATAAATGTTTGTAATAAAGAAATAATCCACCAGATTAATTAAATGTATATTTATAATCATTTATATTCATGTGTTTTTACTGATCTCTTGAGGATTTTAGCAGAACTGCAGTCATTTACCCAGCCAGCACACATAGGTTGGCCCCATATGGGATCTATATGGGCAAGCCGTATGGGTCCCAACAGGGTTTGTCTGCGGTTTCCATTGTGGCCCCACAGGGGTTTGCTGGTGTTGCTGGAGTCAAATCTTCTGAAAACCCATGTAAGGCCCATTAAAATCTATGTGGGCAAAAATCTCTCTGGGCCAATCCCCATGGGGCCACCATGGAAACCTCCGACAAACCCTGTTGGAACCCATATAGATCCCATATGAGACCCACCTATGTGTGCTGGCTGGGTTATTGATTTATTCCTCCAGGTAACCCCATTAAATTATCAAGTCTCTTCTCCAAAGTCACCTGGTCCAGTAAAGCAGCAAAAAGACGATGCAAAGGCTCACACACGTCATAACAAAAGCATGTCAGACAATAAAGATAAAAGAAGTGACTGTGTCTTACAAAATCCACTTTTTGGAGCTTTTGACCATTTTATATTGTTATTTCCTCATCCATAACAAACCCAAAGCACTTTTTATCTTCACACATACATTTTCCTGTCTCGGCTGCAGCTTTCCTTTAGGTCTGCTGAGATATTCCAAAAGGCTGAATAGAACAGGTTTGTGTCATCATGCTCCTCATGACCTTCTGTTGACTCTTCCTTACCTTCTCGTCATGATGCCGTCTCTACCAATTCTGTCTTTCTCGGGATCCCATGATTACATTTTTCTTATTTATTTTTTCTTCACATTTTAATCAAAATGTTTCCCTTTTTTCTCCATTTTTTATTACAATATTTTTTAAAATAATTTTTTTTTTTTAGTTCTTGTGAAGCGCCTCGTGATTTTTTATCTTGAGAGGCGCTACATAAAAATCGCTGCTGCTTCTTCTTCTTCTTCTTCTTCTTCTTCTTCTTCTTCTTCTTCTTCTTCTTCTTCTTCTTCTTCTTCTTCTTCTTCTTCTTCTTCCAGGTAGTGTTGAATCCAGATCCCTCCTCCCCTGAACTGTAAACACTAACACCCAGTAGTTGGAAGCAGGGTGTTTAACCTCCACAGTTGTGAAGAAGTGATTTCTTTCTTACCTAGTCTGCACTTTTGATAATGCCTAGAACATAAAAATGCGTTTATGTCTGCGTGTGGTACAGTTATTTTCCTCGTCATCCTAAAGAAGATTCATCTGCAGAAATGGTTGGATTATATCTTCAAGAGCTCTCAAAACCTGAGCCAGAATGTGACCGTGATTTCACAGACTGCTTGTTAAACCTCTGGCAATACAGAGTGGGTTTTCAGATAGATAACTTCTTCAAATCGGCACCATTCCAACGTTAAAACCACCTGATGGAGAGGCCAGAGAGGTGAGTAAAACCAAAATGCTAACAGATAGCTGAATGGTTATAAAGTTTGCTAAGAAAGAAAAGAGAAGAAACTGAAAAACATTAATTTAGAAACGGAAATCAAGATCTTGGATGAATTGAGCGTTTGAACAGAGCAAAGTGATGAGAAAAAGTTAAGAATTGAATTAAACACACTAATAGAAAAGAATGCTCACTTCTTGTGTCAAAGACTTAAACAAGATAACTTCAACTATTACAATAAATCTGGCAAATATTTAATTATCAGCTGGAAATAATAAGGAAAAAAACTGTTTCAATGCAATAATTCTTATGCCAAACAATAAAGCACCAGGGCCGGATGGGTTCCCAGCTGAGTTCTACAAGCATTTTTGGCATATGCTTTAACCCCAGAAATAAAACCAGCTAGGATCCTCTAAAATTATTGCAGCTGCTACCACAGTCCTTCTTAAACCTGGCAAAGACCCACTGCTACATCTAGTCATCGTCCGCTATCACTAATGAATACTGATGTAAACATTGTAACAAAGGCATTAACAGGTTTTATCAAACACAGACACTCCTCATACAATACTGTACACATTAGTAAAATTCAGCCATTATAACCTCAGATGCAGAAAAAAGTATTTGATAAAGTGAACTGGCCATTCCTATTGTCAATATTAAACAGGTTTAGATTTGGAGATTCATTCATTAACTAGATAAAGTTATTTTGACATCACCTAGTCCTCACGCTTACACTGCTGCAACTGGCTTTTCACTTGTTTGAGCAGAACCTCCCTGAACCGTTTACAGGTGGTCCAGAATGCCTGTGCCAGGCTGCTGACCAACTCTAAAATGGGATGACACACCTTAAACCATACCTGTTCCTTTATGAATGAGCCATGTTGGGATTAATTATATAAAATAACTTATATTTCATATCAAATCATATCTCAATAGTGCCAGTGGTAATATTTGATCATATACTGTGCCTACCGTTGCTCTGGAAGGTGTAAGATAGCATGATACAGGCCCTTTAAACCAAAAAAGACTTCCTCCCTTTGTTCCTCCCCCTCTTCTTTAAGTCCTTTCAATGTCTGTCTACAATTCAGCCAGCGACTCAGTAGAGAATGAGCTTTTTCTTTATTATTATTACTGTTGTTGTCATGGTTTACTGGTTTTATCTTATATGTCAAATAAACCTACAATAAAAGCCTCTTTTAACGGCTCAGATGATAGAAACAAAGTCAAGTAAAAATGAGTTTTAGTCTGTTAATTAAGATCTTAGATACAGGCATGTTTTAAACAAAGGCCTACTGATATCTGTCACGTATGGCTGTCTGGAGAAGTGTCTGATCTTTGTTTCTGCACTGGTTTGTCAGAGATTTAAATAGTTATCAGAGTTAATCGGAGTTAACTCCCAGCTGCTAAAATCCTTTTATCACTCTGTTGTTGGCTCTGTTATTCATTCTGCTGTGGTCTGCTGGGGTGCAGGCAGCTCTGACCGAGACAGGAAGAGACTGAACAAGCTAGCTACCAAAGCTAGCTCGGTTCTGGGCTGCCCACTGGATTCTGTTGAGGAGACGTGTGAAAGGAGGATGCTGGGGAAGATGACTCCATCTTAAGAAACCCCTCCCACCCACTGCACTCCACTGTGGAGATCATGGACAGCTCCTCCAGAGGTAGACTGAGACATCCCAGATGCAAAACTGAGCGCTACCGTAGATCTCTAATCCCCTCTGCTGTAAGAGTGTAGAACTGTTCAGTTTAAGCTGTACTGGTATCATCCTGGTACACAATAACACCAATGCAATATTCATGTGTTCTATACTTGTGCAATACCGGATTCACATTGTTGTCTGTGTCTCTTACAGTATGCTGCATAGTGTTGGTACCAAGTCTGTTTTTATCTATTTGTGGTTTTTTTAGTGATCTAGGATTACAATACTAGATTACTGCCTATGTGTATATACATGTATCCTTGTTTTTGTCTTTCTTCTAATTATCCTTTGAGTGATGGTGCTGCTGATTGGACGCCTGGTTCCCTGAAGAGTGGCTCAGGTGAAGATTGGCGTGTGGCCTATCAGGACCTCCTGCTGTGTGCCTGGGTCCTCTCCCTCCTTACGCCAGTGTTAAGCTGGTGGGTAACAACTCGACTCCAGCGTTGCGTCTCGCTGGGAGTCGCTGTGTTTGGTCCGCTAGGACGTTCCAGCGGTACCACTGCCTGAGGGACTACAACATACCCATCAGCAGGAAAAATTACTGTTAGAGGCCTTGTGGAAGGAGCACCAGTGCGTAATAGGCATGTGGGTGTGTGCGTGATTGTGAGCGTACTTAGGGTTTTTAGCAGTGTTAATTGATTTAAGTTTGATTTTTTTGTATGTGACCTCATTTTGTCTTTTGCTGCAGGCTGAGAGCTGCAGGTGGGGGCTGGAGGGTCTCTGGGTGGCGGTTCATCTTCGTGTGTGTGCTGTGTCCAGGGTTTCCTTCACTCCTGAATGCAAGGTCATGAGTGCTTGGGGGGCCTTTGATTTAGTTTCTTTTCTTTATTGGGATTCTGCCTCCAAGTCATCCAACGGTCCCCACTGGTAAGCCTCAGCCTGGGTTTTTGTAGTCATTTTAATTGGTTTTAGTAATTCTTTTATTGAAGTCTTGTCTTTATCATTATTTTAATAAACTGTAAAACATTCATTGGAACCACATCTCTCTCCTTCCTTGGTAGAGTGGACTTGCTGCATGTCCTTTTCATCATTTGTCCTTGTTTTACAAGGTGGCGTTGTTTCCTACTCGGATCTAATCAAAGGGGGGTCACCTTGCAACGGCGCCTCCCGAATGCCACATTATGAAATGTCGAGGGCAGCTACAAAGCATGTTGAGGCAGCATTTGGAGAAGTCTGTGGATCACTGGGAAACTATAGTATGGTCAGATGAAACCAGAATTGGAGGAGTGTTCTTCTCCCACGTAGCCCCTTCCTTTGGGTGTTCCTCAGGGCTCAATCTTAGGATCAATATGCTTCACCATATGTATCCTTCCACTGAGCTTGATCTTCACCAGGCTTCACATAATGTATCATATGTACGCAGATGACTGCCAAATCTATTTTGCCATTACTCCACCAAACTCCCTTCAGACTCTTTATGATTGCCTTTTAGAAGTCAAAGACTGGTTCTCCGCTAATTTCCTTCATCTGAATGACAAAACTGAGGCAATCATATTTCATTCAAGAAATTGTAATGCCATACCAATTGTTCTATCGGCCTTCCCTTTTAAGATTCAGTCTTGTGTCTCCAGTCTGGGGATCAAGCTGGGGACATTTACATCAGATAATGGATTTCCCACAAAGCTTCCAAACCGTCATACGTTCACTTTCTTTGACAAACTGATGGTTTATAGAAGACCTTTAGAGTCTCTCTTGTGTTCTAAACAATACGTCAAGAAAAAACCTGAAAAGGGTTTAAAGATGTAGGGATTTTTACATTTCACCAATATTTAAATGACATGTTCAAAATCAGTTAACACATGTGTTCATGATCATTTAAAATGTTTACTTAATCATTTATAAATCACTGGTGCATCATAATCTTATACAACCGATGATGATTGTGACTTTAGGAAGTTACCTGCACATAAGCAGCAGTTTTATAGATTTGAAGTGAAGCTTCATTGAGTCTATTTGTCTGTGAAACAGTAAATCCTTTGAGTTTTAAAATGATACCAAACAAGCATTACATAGTTCGCTCTAAACCTGAACCCCTGCCTGTAATTATTATCTTTCTACCTGGAGGAGCATCAGGCAGCTTAAAAACGAGCCCACTTGATGCCTTTAGTCACCGCCCAGCAGGATCTTATCTGAGCTCTCCACTGGGACAGCATCTCTGCCCCGTCCCTTCATCCCTGCTCCAGAAACGCCAAGTAATGGCCTTAACTCTCTTTTCTCTTCTGTTAGCAAATGATGCATCTCTGCAAGCTACCCACCTTATCTTTGAGCAGCCTCATGGAGAAATGATGATGCGAGCAACATCCGGTGAGATACCGGAAGTAGCACATACCCACTGGTTTGCATGGTGAGGTTTTGTTGCTAGTAGCAGTTTATTTGAACATTTGAAGAGGCTTTAAAAAAATATTTACCGAAACATGTAGTTACGCGGCTCGGGAAGATGTTGCACTGTTCTCGCTTGTGCTAACAAGAGAACATTAAATCTGTAGCTACAAGAGCGATGTTTAGAACATGCACCTCCAGAGTGAGAGCGCGTGCAGCTGCGAGCGTCGGTATGGGTTTTTGAGGAACCCAGAAGGATGTGGCTGAAAAATCTTAACTTGAAAACCACCACAAACTTTATTTGTGCGTTCCTTTCATTTTATTGTGAAAACCCCCAGAGAGGAACACCCGCATCCTACTTTGTAGTTGGACATGACAAACCTCCGGAGTAGAGACTCAGAGTAGTAAAGAGATCTGACAGCAGTCTCACAACAACAGGAATTATTTCATGTGTACAATTTTCTGAATAGTTATAATTTAACGTGTGTTTAGATCTGCTGTTATTAACCTAAAAGTGCATCCTGCTGTTTGTGTTTCACCTGATGTAGAAACTAAAACCCAGGCTTGGTGATGAGGGATTTAAGGCTCTGACTCGTCTCTACGTCTGCTTTTACGTAAATAAGATTGTGTCCCACCTCTTTCAACAAAACACCGACAACCTTATTACGATGTAGGTGCTGATAAGCCTCAGAGCTTTAAGATTGTTTATTGCCTCGCTGTCAGACGCCACTGAGTTCAGAAAGTAGCTAAAATGCTACTGTACGTTAGCTTTGGCCGTCCCCCCCACCTCTCTGCTTCAGTAGGCAGACGGAGTGTAACGATGTCAGTTTGAGCTGAGACAGCTGGTGTTCATGCATGTTTTCAGTCTCTAAAAGCCCAGAAAAAGAGGATTTGCACGTAGGGATTGCTTCGTCTCAATGTAAACAAACACGGACAGGAAGTTGCTGCATTTTTCACGCAAAGCCGGATGGGCCGTAAGAATAAGGTGAATACAGTGTGTCCATTTCTAAAAACCTCTTGTTCTGCCATCTGTGGAGTGACCTCATGTGTGAGACGTGTTTATAGATTATTTTATCAAATGATTTCACTTATTAAGGGAACAAATCAAACCAAGTAACCCCTAAACCTACTAACTAGCTGTAGCACCCCTGGAAGATCATCCCTGTGGAGGATTTTCGTCCTGCTCTTCCTACAGGATCGTCTGAATTTTGACACATCAGAGGGTTTTCCAGCAGGAACGTGCTGTTTAAGGTCAAAGGTCAGACATTCTCCTTGAGGACGTTCTGCTAGAGAGCAGAATTCATGGTTCCATCTAGGGATGCAACGATACCACTTTTTTCCAAACCGATACGATACCGATACTTGGATCTGAGTACTCGCCGATACCGATTACCGATACCGATACTTGTACCACACACAAAAATAAATGAATTGGAATACAGGTTTTATTTTCTTCTCTGCTTTCAACAGGAAAAGACGTTGAGTTAGATAAAAACTAAAATATATTAATAGAGATCACAAAAGTAACATATTAGGTGAAAAATAAATATTTTCTGTGAAATCATTGCACAGTTTTCTACAAACAAAATGAACTAATTGGCTCTGTCTCCAGCTTTCATGAACATAACATTTATGAACCTATCGCAGTGTCCACATTTAAATAAAAAAACTATAGTCAGCATTAGTAGCAATAGTGTGGACTCTGAACTAAGCTTCTTTGGGAAACATGAGCAGCAGGTTCTTTTTGATGAAAATAGTCATCTCTGCATTTTCAGGTGTGAGCCTGTTTCTGCTTTCATTCACAATGTTTGAAACAGCTCCCCCTATTGGTCAATATAGAAAACTACAACAGGAATGACAAGTCACAGTGAAGCCACTTTCAGGCAACTGGTATCAGTACCTGGTATCGGTTAACTCTTTTCTGGTATCGGTATCAGTATTGGTATCGGTATCGGCATCCCTAGTTCCATCAGATACAACAAGGACAGCAGCTGTGTCTGATAGAACAAGTTCCTGATCGTCTTTCTCGTGGATGCATTCATCTCCTTTTTCAGGGAGAGTAGGCAGGTGAAGAAGGTGAATAGAGATGAAACAACAACCTTTGTCCAGGTTTCTCCCCAACAGAAACCTTTCTTTGTCAAACCACCTTCACAGCTTTGGTGCAAGTGCAGTTGATGACTGAAAAATGCTTTCATCACAGAATCCAAGAACATGCAGGAGAAACGAGGAGACGGGTGGTGCAGGAATCGGGGAACTCTCCTGTTTCCCATCAGCCACCAGGTGAGCTGAACAGGTGTGCAGAGTCAGCGGCTGAAGCAGAGGGAAACAGACGTTCTATAATCTCAGTAAAACATCTTCATGACCTGTCGTAGACAGATTATAGAACCTGTCAGAATGTGATGGTTTCATAAAAAACACATCCTCCTCCCATTCTGACCTTAAATAACTAAAATAAGCAGCTCCAGCTTAGTGAGCATCTTTTACTTTCCAAGCAGCTCTTGGTCTCCTGCAGGACCCTTAAGCCTCCCTGCTCTGTGACACTGAGACTCTGACTAATGCCTGGCCGCTGCCTGGGCCGTATTAGCCTGCTGATAGGGCCGACACATGGTGCGGCCCTCAGGTTTATCCTCACATGTTGGAGGAATTTGGTTTAGATGTGGTCTTATGGAAGTGCCCCCCCAGCAGCATCAAACTGAAGCATATTCCTGCATTAATGTGTCAGGGGAAGCTCTTCAAGCTGCTTGACTTTTCCTAAGTATCCTGAGAATAAGCAGACGATTTAGTGAAATCCTCCCTACTGCACTGAACGTCGTGGGGATTTTCCCCTCAAATGTTTCCTAATGGACGTCTGAGACGTGTCAGAGACTCTTGTTGGACCTGAATGTCTTTTCTAAGTATCCCTCTGGAGCTGACATGACAAAATATGAACTGTGAGCAAATCTGAACTTGGAAATCCTTTATTCGGTTCCCGGGGGGGCAGACACCACTCATGTACATGAGCTGCTCACCCTCTGCCTGAAGGACAGAGGGCGGATGGAGGAGGTCTGTTACTCTGCTCTTTCTCCTGGGTCTGGTTCTTTTATCACAATTTAGTTTTAAAGTCTTTAACATTAATCCTAATTTTATACAGTTTTGTTATTTTAGTAAATATTCACTACAGCCAGTCAGCTTATTCTCTCAGGTTAGGGGTTCCCAAGGCGGGGGTCAGGACCCCAACCCCTAACCCGCCCCCCGGGGGGAGAGTGTGGAAATGATCCTCGGAGATCACAGCAAACATAAAACGTGATTTCTAATGAGGTTTAGTGACGTAGCTGCTCCTATTCTGCTCCTGGTGCGTGGCTCATGGGTTTTTGTGTTCGGAGCACCATCCCTGGTCACCAGCCCCTCCCAAAGCTGTCTCACATTCCTGGGTTGGAATTGACGGGCAGGCTCTAAACTGGTTTAAATCATATTTGACAAACAGATGTTTCAGCATTCACGCTGGTGACTGTTCCTCCCCTTACCTTCCACTTCCTTGGGGTGTTCCACAAGGTTCAATACTCGGTCCACTGCTTTTCTCTATCTATATTATCCCTTTAGGCACTATTTTAACCAAGTTTGGAATACATTATCATCTGTACGCTGACGACTGTCAGATTTACTTTACCCTGAATCACACCAGCTCCACCCATCTACTCCAAGAATGCCTTACAGCCATAAAGGGGTGGCTTGCTTCAAATTTCTTACAGCTAAATGAAGACAAGACCGAGGCTATTATTTTTAAACCTAAATCCGATAAAAACACATCGGCTACATTTACCCTCCCTTCCTTGAATTTTAGCTCTTGTGTGACTAGCCTCGGGGTCAAATTTGACGCAGACCTGTCCATGACCCAGCACATAAATGCTACTGTGAGATCCTGTTTTTTCCAACTTTGCCGCATAACACGCTTGAAACCCATCCTAAGGAGACCACATTTGGAATCAGTTATTCATGCTTTTATCACCTCTAGACTCGACTATGCTAACTCTACTCTCATAGGTGTCAAAACCACCTCTATGAACCGTCATCAGAGGGTACAAAATGCGTCAGCTAGATTTCTCACTGGAACAAATAGACAAAGCCATATCACTCCTGTTTTGGCTGATTTACACTGGCTCCCTGTAGCGTACCGTGTACAGTTCAAAGTTCTTATCTTTGCATATAAGGCTGTTAATAACAAAGCTCCCCTCTATCTGTCCGAATTACTTACACACTATGTTCCCACCCGATCACTACGCTCCGCAGATCATCACCTCTTGTCCATACCCAAAATGAAATACAAATCTCGTGGAGAGCGGGCCTTTGCTTTTGCTGCTCCTAAACTCTGGAATGCACTCCCACTCTCAGTGCGTCTGGCCCCCTCACTTACACACTTTAAATCCTGCCTTAAGGCACATTTTTTCAGAATGGCTTTTGCCAGGTAAAGTTTTAAATAGTGGTTGTTGTCCCTGACATCGACTTTCTATCTTTTAGTGTTTTATCCTTTTCTTTTTAAATTTATTTTATTTCTATTCACTTTGTTCTTTTCTTGTATTCATAAATCCAAATTTTCATGTTTACCCGCGTCTTGTGTTGAAATGTTGATTTTTATGCCTCATCATTATTATTATTATTTTTTAATCGGTCTGTCACACATTCTCTGCTTGTGAGGACCTATTTTATTAGTTTAACTGCCTTTTATCTGTTTTATATTGCCCTTTTACTATGTTCAAGCACTTTGGTCAGCTGACACGCTGTTTTTAAATGTGCTCTATAAATAAATGTGGTATGGTATGGTATGGTATGAAATCCAGAGAAACGGTTTGATTTCTGTTCCAGTTTCCCACAAAGATGGTGACTGATTTAATGCAAAAGAGGAAACTTGTCTGGCAGGTTTTTAAGGAGAGAAGAACTTTTGGAGGAGGTGGTCGGGAGGAGCTGCAGCAGCACAAATGTGCAGAACTATTCAGCCAGGTTCTTTTTCCTTCAACATGAATTTGATTCCTTCTCCGTCACTCAGCCTTCCTCTCTTTTTCTTCTCACTCCGGGTCTTCTGGTACCTGTCAATCTCCTGTCCTTAATCCACCTGAGTGCACAGAGGACAGTTTTGACATAAGAAGTAAAGATAGAGTCCTACAGAGAGGACCCGTATCTTCAGAGCCTGGGGATAACCGGATTACCACCGCCTTTTTGAGCTGCTGGCACTTTTTCCTTATTACCCGCTTCTTGCCCTTTCTCACAACTCTCTCCCAAGAGTAACCGCAGCTCGTGCTTCCAACTAAAACAAATCTTTTGTCCACATGGTCCTGACACGCTACTGTCCCTGATAAGGCTGTCCCTGTTGGGAGGTGATGATTGTGTCCATGTGGGGGTTCACGCCTCCTGAGGGAGGGGACTAGCTGAACCCACAGTGAAGTAGATAACAGCAAGGAGACCAATCAGCTGTCTGAACCCTGCTGCCCTCCCTGAAGACGTCTCATCTTCTTCATCATGTTTTGCACAACTGGATCTTTTGTGTTTATTTTGCTGTTAGCGACGTCTGTGGTGTGTTTACCTGTAGGAGGTAAATGAAGTCCTGAGCGTTGCATCATCAAATGTTATCATCCAATAGGCCAGAGTCATTTTGTTATTTTAACAGCTTATCTGCAGAAGAGGCTCAGTGCCACTGGAAAGAAAAAGAAACAAAAACTATTTCTGACTTTTGACTTCTGAGAAAAAAGTCAAAGTTTAAAGTCAAAACGTTTTTCTTTTCTCTTCAGTGGCCCTAATCCTCCTCCGTGTTTGATCTTTTTCCTGCAGAAATAAGATTAAAAATTGTAATTTGTGTTTTTATTCATTTAAGACCAGGTTTGCTCATTTTTTTCATTACATTTGCTTTGGTCTCTTCACAGTAAAAATGGAGCATTAATATTGCAATGTCAACTTATTTGAACCTAGATAGAGTATTTATAACTGTTTGAAGAGTAAACCTAGACTAGAAATCTAGACAGACAGTAGCAGAAGCAAAAGCATTTCGCTCTGCATGTCGGTCTAGCCACGCTCCATGCCTCAGCAGGCCAGACCAGGCTGGCCAATCACAGCTCTCTATCAGTTTGAAGGGCCAATCACAGCGCTCTATCAGTTTGAAGGGCCAATCACAGCGCTCCATCAGTTTGAAGGGCCAATCAGAGCGCTCTATCAGTTTGAAGGGCCAATCAGAGCGCTCCATCAGTTTGAAGGGCCAATCACAGCGCTCCATCAGTTTGAAGGGCCAATCACAGCGCTCTATCAGTTTGAAGGGCCAATCACAGCGCTCCATCAGTTTGAAGGGCCAATCAGAGCGCTCCATCAGTTTGAAGGGCCAATCACAGCGCTCTATCAGTTTGAAGGGCCAATCACAGCGCTCCATCAGTTTGACACACATATAGGATGGCTTGCCAGGCTAGAGTAAACCAGCTGAAGCAGCAGAGTTCAAAGTCAGTGAAAATGTAACACTGGCTAAAGAGTCAGTTTTACTCTGTTTTTGAGTAAGTGACTAAATGTTATCTGAAACTGAGTTAAATTCAACTCTCGTGGAGATATGACACTGGATTTTACTGTCTAGCAAAAAATGAATGCCTTGTGAGGGGAAAAAAGCTCTGGCACTCCTGTTTCAGGAAGTAAACGTGAGCTAGAGGACAGGTGAGCAGGATCTGGAGTCTTACTTCCTGATATGTGGACATCTCTCCTCTGATTGGCTAACAGCAACACGACTCTACCGCTGACTCTGTTTGCTCTGCAACGTTGATGTTTTATCTCCACAAATAACACAAGCCTGGAGGAGTTCTGCTGTGTGGTGGAGTTGCTAATGCTAACGGTTAGCTTCTACTAGCCTAATGTAGTCAAAACCAAACTACCCGAGACCAAGACAAGGCTAAGACATTTAGAGGTCTAGACTGAGAGAAGGCCAAGACGATAGATATCAGAGGGATATTATAATAAAACAAACATGTATTATTATTATTGTTTTGTTATGTTCTTGAAAATTGGTCCTTCTGTCATGAAATTACATCATTAATTAATCGGGAACAATTGAACTAAAACTCATGACATTCCATTATGTGGTAACAAACCACCCCTACCAGTAAAACCATAAAGAGCTTGTTGCTGAAGACCTGTCAATACACTGCAGTGTACGCTGTAATGAACCATCATACAGATGAATACTTATGCATGAATCATTAATAACTGTCCCCAGCACTCAAGCATCACTCAAGTTTATCATTATTGTCCCCCACAACTTTAAAAACAACCTGACGCCCACGCCTGTGGGTTTTGGGGATGGGGCCCAATGTGATTTTTTTTCATGGGGCCCTAAATCCCTGGCAGCACCCCTGCACCCACTCACTGTAAATCAGCGCCTATGGCAGCTGGGGAAACTTGTTACACTACCAGTGTTTGCGAAAACTTTTCAGCCACGCCTGCCAAACTGGCAGACGTGAGAGCGTCTCACGCAGGACATTTTTGAACCACGTAGGACAATGTCCTCGCGGGCTTCAGATTTGTATCTATTTAACAGTGGGTAATGTAGTGACCTCTGACCTTTACATATTATACATATTTTTATTGTGACAATAATCTGTTGACATAATTTGAAAAAAGAACCATCAATGTGATTTTCTGCCAAATTCATAAAATGAGGATTAACAGAATTTATCAGGAAATTATTAGAGATCATAATTATTATAAATTATTATGAAACACCAGAAACAACATATTATATATGAAAATATTTCTAAATTTTGTAATGATCCATAAGGGCTTTTTGTGACTGATGCTGTAGCCTGATGTTACTGTTCCTTTAAGAGACGCTGTGGCTGGTTGAGGTGAAACTGGAGTTTTGAAGGTGATCTGAATTGTATCAAATAAATAAATATTACATGCTTATAAATTAATAATATAAAATTACAAACGTGTAGTGGATATATCTACCTACATTTTCCTTTTCAAACACTGTTTTGTTTTTTGTGCGACTATTTTCCTGTCCTGTTTGTCTTTTAGCTGCATCTCCTGTCAATCCTCCAGAAAAACTGCTGCCTGGCTTCTTACTTTTCAACTCACAAGTTACTTTTGAAATTAGCCGATCAAAAAGATGCCTCAGCCTCGACCGCAAAAATAGCGGAATGTGCGCTGCGCGGCCGCGCCAGTGAGGTGACCCCGAAGCACGGGAGATGATCCCTGCAGCAGCGGAGCGCGTCAGACACAAATGAAAGACAGAAAGTATGAGCAAACGTGAACGATCGTGTGTTATTATGTTTTTTTTGGTGGCACCACTTTGAGAATGTTACTGTGGCCGTGTGCAGAACGCAGCTGCCCGTCGGAGCGCATCAGTAATCAGCGCTCGGTCGCTCTCCATCCTCTCTGCCCAAAAGAAGACCCGCTAAGCTGAGTCCAAATAAATAATTTAATATATGCAGAAACTGGATCTTTTGAGGGGGAAGCCAACAAACAGTCTGCAATTTGTGGTTTTCAGGAAGTTTATTTTAATTTGGCACGTTCAGAGTAGACGCACGGCGTCGGTCATAATGTCCGACGTTTTAAAGTTTTTCGTCGGACAATATTAAATCACGTCGGTAATGTCCGACTGTCCGACGTGTTTTCGCAAACACTGCACTACCAATGATTTTAAGTTGTTGTTCTCTCATCAGTATGGACAAAAAGCCCATCAGCAATGGTCTTGAGTGGTCTTGTTAAAAAACCAGAGTCCGCCCAGTCCAAGACCGAGACAAGACCGAATAAAAACGCTTTTAATACCAAGACAAGACCAAGAGTATTAAAATATGGTCTCAAGACCGATCTCGAGGACTACAACACTATGTTCTGCTGTTTCCTGGACGCTAAACCAACAACAGCCTTCCCCGTCGTGAGTCAAGATGGGTGAGTCCATGAATGTTCAGTGACAGAGTGACGTAGATCTGTCAGGCTTTTCTAATCCTAGAGTTTCACCTAGAGTCTATTTTCTACCAGAAGCTAATGCAGGAGATAGGTGGAGGAGACTATTTTCATGTTCAGCCTGCATGAAACACTCAGAATGACTAATAAGTAAAACACTGTTTCTCAGAGAACTTGTAATATTTAGCTAAGGTACCAATTTAAAGGTGTCATAAAATGGAATTAACTTATCAAGTTATTTACTTAAATATGTTTGTGTGATATTGTTTGTGTACTACTCATATTTTACTTTACTTCACCTTACTTTACTGTACTTGTGCTGTTGCAATGCTGCAATTTCCCCACTGAGGGACAAATAAAGGTATTCTTATTCTTAAAATAAAAGCATGAAGAGACCCCCTCTCTGCAGCTCAGAGACTTTGGTGGTTGTGAAAGTTTAACAGTGACGGATTTGTTATGTTCCTGCATGGTCTCACTTCATGTCTTCATCAAAGGGACTATGAGACCTTATGAAAGGGACCTCTTAACCTTTGAATTAGCCTTAGACCAGGACACCTTGTTGTTGTTGTTATAGGCTAAACGTGATCAGCTGTTAGTTTTTGAATGCATAACCTAATCATTGCCGGACCAGGATGCGTGGTGCCGTGCAGCTGCAGCGCCTGGTCCGCTGCGTCCTTCCACCAGTGTTGATGAGATTTTTATAAAAGCACCTCTAAATAAAATTCCTGAACATTGGGTGAGTTTCCTCCTGCTTTAGTTGGATGTGAAGCCTGCTCCTACAGTCACGCTCCCTGTTTTAAAGGGATTACAGAGCTAGCGCGCGCTGCTCCTCATTGGCGCGGCCCTCCGTGTCCGTGGAGAGGTGATGAGTGGATGACATGCTCCGCCTAATCCATTCCGTGAGGCTCCGGTCATGCATCCTCCAGGCTTTAGCTGCATGTAGTTTTCACTTCTGCTGAAATGCTTCAGCCAGTTTGGACTCGTGCTCTCTCACGGATTCACTCCAAACAACATCTTGGAGACTTCTTTGCCAGTTTTACGCGCGAAGAGAGCACGAGCCTCCTGGAGGACTAGGCTGTTTTTGTAATTGGATCGGTAGTTTCTGAAATGGCCAGACCTTTAGAACACATCAAGAGACCCATGAACGCCTTCATGGTTTGGTCCAGGGGCCAGCGGAGGAAAATGGCCCGGGAGAATCCCAAGATGCACAACTCCGAGATCAGCAAGAGACTGGGCGCAGACTGGAAGATGCTCTCTGACTCCGAGAAGCGGCCGTTCATCGACGAGGCCAAGAGGCTGCGGGCTCAGCACATGAGGGAGCACCCGGACTACAAGTACAGACCCCGGCGCAAACCCAGAAGTCCCCTCAAGCGGGACCGTTTCGTTTTCCCGCTGCCGGCTTTACTCGGAGAGGCGGCGGAGCACCTGAAGGGCTTCCCCCTGGACTCTTTCCTCCTCTCTGGGGACAAACCCAGACCTCTCCTCGCTCCCTCCTCCTCTTCCTCCTCGTCCTTCTCGCTGCTGGAGCCACAGTTCAGCAACGGAGCTGTCCAGCGGATGGCGGACGCGCCGCACGCGCTAACCGCGGGCGCGCTCCCCTACAGCGCGCGCACATATGGATACCAGACTGCAGGGTTCGGGGGTCCGACTTGCCCCGGACACCAGCCGTCTGCGTCCGGACCAGGATACGTGGTACCGTGCAGCTGCAGCGCCTGGTCCGCTGCGTCCTTCCAGCCTCAGGTGGCCTACATCCTGCTTCCCGGAGGGATGAAGGGCGGCCTGGACTCCTAGCTCCAGAGCAGGAGCCTCCGGAGGAGAGATGGACCAAAACCTCTGAGTTCAAACATTAAGAAGTTTACTTTTACTTCTGTAAATATTTTACAACTTAAACATCCAGACAGAAAACAACGTGTGATGTTCCAGAAATAATAATAATAATAATAATAATAATAATAACAGGAACCTTTTTTATGATAAAACATCTGTCGTTACTTTTAGCTGAAGAGCATCAGACCCGGGTCATCTCAGCGGGTTTAGTCTGTTTTTAGTTCATATTAATGTAAATGTTGTTCTGATTAATTCTGTTCCTGTGTGTTGCTTAAGTACAACCCATAGCTTAATTTGAAACCAGTAAGGAACCAGGTCACTCTCAGAAATAGAGGTACAAGAGAAGAACATTTTTGTACCTATAGGTACATTTTTTAATGTTCCCTCAAAAGTACAATATTGGTCTTTGGAAAGCCAGAAGTGCCTCTTTAAGGGTTCAGTTTGATACAATTTTTTTACCATTTCAACCTGCAAGCCTGGCTCAGGCTGGTACATCTCCACTTTAAGTTTTATTTTTAATGTGTTTTAAAAATTGATTCATCATTTTACTGTTGTGTCAGGTCATTTAGTTTTCCGCTTTAACAACATCCTGGAATTGTTAATTAATTGTGAGGTTTTGATGGAATTTGAAACATTCAGTTAAACCTTGTTCTTCTGAAGTCATGATGTCAAGCAGCTTTCTATTTTATGGTAAATTGATTTAGTAAATTACCAGGTTATATAGTTCCACACTTCTTAAAAAGGAACACCCCCAGCGACAAGCATTTGTGCCCTTTTAGGTACAATTTGATACCCCTATTTCTGAGAGTGTTCTGTGACCTTTCACCCAGGTTCCTCTCCACGTTTCCAGGCTGTGATGAACAGATTCCTTCCCTCTAGAGACTTGATTTAGTAATCATTCCTAATTCAGTGAGATTTTCTCATGTTTTCATTAAGTGCATACGTTAGAGTTCAACGACTTTTATCCCACAGGAAATGATGATCTCACATCTGTCAGAATGATTATCTCACATCTGTCAGAATGATGATCTCACATCTTCAGAATGATGATCTCACATCTGTCAGATCATGATTGTTTTGTGCTTTTTGACTTTAAAGATTTTTTCATGATTTGATTCTCAGAAATGTTTTAATTCCCATCAGGCATGATCATTTTAATGAAAAGAAGTGAGAAATCATTCTATGAAAAGACAAAAGAGTAACCATGGCCAGAAGCATCTAGCCCCCATCTTTTAGAAACACACACACACACACTCCTGTGACTGGTCTGAAACCAGTCTGACCATGAACTAATTGCTGTAAATGCAGGAAGGTCTGGTCTGACACATGAGCTACAAACACCTGCTGTTACTGGTGGAGATTCCTGCTGGCCAGTCAGATCCAGACTCTGCTGACTGAGAGGATTTATGCCACGGAGCCGTTCAGCATCAGAACCACCTTTAACCACAGCTAGGAGTTCTCTTTGATGGAGTTTGTGTAAAATAATTCAGGTCAGATGATCCCAAACCAGCTTTAAACTGGCCGTGATCAGTGAGTCTAACTGGGAGTGTGGGGAAAGAACCCGCCACCTACCAAGAGAACCCTGCCGTACACAAACACCAACATTTTACTGAATATTGGATGAAGAACAGTAAAATAAATGTTGCTGCAGCCGCGCCGACCTTCTGCCTCCATCAGGTTTCATCATGTGAGGTCTCAGCTGAGACAACTCTAGCTGAGCAGCTGCTCAGTCAGGGACCTCTCTCACCTGAAGGAGACATGAGTCACAACAGTTTATTGCTCGATACAAAACTTTTTTATGTATCAGTTATACGGCAACACAAAGGATGCAAAAAGTAGTTTTGCATTAAATGTCTCCATGAACCAGTGATGTTGTTCTCCTGGTTCTGGAGATTTTTATACGTTTTTGGGAATTCTACAGTTTTCCTCCTATTTCAGTCACCCACATATCAAACAGTTCCGCTCCATCCCGACCATCAGGTTATATTTTAATTTTTAGAATCCTCGTGCGAACCTCTACCTACAGACTTCACACCAGTCACAGGGGCTTCTACCACCTGATGCTTCGGAGGTTTTAGTTTGTATAAAATCACAGGTTAGGGCTTAGAACTCCAGATGTTCTCCACATTGAAATGAGCCAACAGGGCTTCAGCTCACATCTCAGTGACTCGTTCCAGAGAAGTCAGGCTTAAGCCAGGCTGTAGTTCCCTCTAACGACCCCTAGGTGTCAGCAAACCACCAGGAGGACCCCTGCCTGTGTTTATTTGGTTTTAACCAGTGACTGTATAAATGCAATTTTTTATCTCTTCTTGGTGTTTCAGGAAGTGAACGAAGATGTTGCTGCTTGGTTTTAACAGAATAAATGAGGCGGAGTTGAAAGAAAAGCCACAGATCTTGTTTATTGTTGCATATAATTGACAAACCCAGTTTCTGCTCCACACAGGAGACGCAGAAACACACAGATTTCCATCAGACCTCACATCCCACATCTGGTTTCCTGTCAGGTCTTCACTCACGTGTGTTTCAGCACTACTCGCTGCATCTGAAGGGAAACTGGGATTGTTTCACTCTTATTACAACTCCCTTTAGTCACAATGCAGAGCGCCATTTCAAAAATAATAATGACAGGAGAATAAAAGAGAAAGACAGAGGGACGGGCGCCCAGAGGGCTTTGATTCATCCGTGTTGTTACATGATTCAGTAAAAGTCTTCACATGATTTCAGAAACAAAAACAGTCAGACTGAGCAGGAATTTCATAAACATCTACCAAGGCCCGGTTGTACAAATCTGTAAATCACTAAATTGACACAAACGACTAAAGCAAAACCTTTGCTCCTTTTCCTGGAGCCTTAACCCCTTCAAGTCTTTCTGAAGACAGACAAAAACCACTCCTGTTTATATTCGGTCTAACTTCTCACTCAGAAACTCCTCCACGCTGTCCGTGTTCCACTTGAGGATGCTGAGCTCCTCAGCGATGTTCCCGTTATCGTCCAGCAGCTTTAGAACAGGATCGGAGCCTCTGACGTACTGCAGCATGGGAGAAGCAGAACAAGCGGGGGGGTCAGACTTTACTCTGGCTCATGAGCAACAATATTCATCCAACAATCACCTACCTTGATCTGAAGACCCCTGAACATCTTCGGCTTATCGCTCCTGACAAAAGCTGAGGGGACAAGGCAGCAGAGAGACGGAGGTCAGGTCAGGTGGTGGAGAAACATCCTGAGAATGAGCAGCTGAAGGGTGCTTTAGACACGGCTACAGCTGAGATAAACAAACCCTAACCGAGCTCCAGACGTCTCCAAATTAAAGACAGAGCGGAGGCACCTTCAGCAGATGACCCCGCGCAGCAGGAAACGTACCGCGTCAGGGTCCTAAATCCTGCCAGACTCACCTTGGACTTGAGGGAACCTTCCCAGTTTTCATCCACACACCTCGAGGATGGCTCCAGCGTAGAGCTGCAAACAGGAGAACGACGATGAGGTGGAGCAGACCCAGCCCCCCATGCATGTGTCCTGGTGGCTCCTCAAAGGTCACTAATCAGGGAGCAGCGCCCATTTATTAGCAAAGCTCCAAAAACAACACAGCTCTGGCTCAGGGAGGAGAGAGTGGAGCATCCTGGCCCAGTTCAGGAAACAAATGAAACCTCACTTCCTGCTAACCTGAAAGCACCCATGAGGTTACTAGGAGAGAAGTGGCTGCTGCTCCACAGCTGTTTGAATCCTCAGAAGCCTCAAAACTCTGTCCTTATTCAGCTAATGTGTTGTTTTCATGGATTCTGTCAAAGCAAAACACCACAGGAGGAGGTAAACATGTTCAGACAGAAGAAGCTTGCTCCTTCCCTCTGATAGGTTTGGATGAAACTGTTTATGGAAGTAAGAGTCTGGACCCGGTTATTAATCCTGACATTTGCTGCTGTAGACGGACAGAGAACACCAGAGGCCTAATTCAGACTACACACTGGGATTGTTACCACCAGATTACTGGAAATCACTCAGATTCTGCAAGAGGCTCTGGTCCATGCAGACAATCTGTAAGAAGGCCTGAAACCAAGCCCACGCAGCTCATGCTCCACTCACACGTTCACCAACGGGCCCGAGACGCTCAGAGACCTAACTGCTGACGTAATGCAGGCCCCTGCCCGAGGGAGCTGAGGTGCAGCCAAGTGCAGGAGCTCTGATGAGCTGAACACCTTTGGAAATGACTAACGGAAACGCCCCGCATGCCCAGTGAATTTTACTAATCAACGAGACTCAGAGGGTTAAATGAATCATTACTGATGTCCAAAAGACTATCAGAGAATTCTCAGGAGACATAATTGTTGCTATCTGAGGAGAAAAGGTGCCTAGTGACATCTGTGTTTCCACGGTTACCTTCAGAGTGGAGCAGGAGACGGGACAATGGGGACATTTTTACTCAGGGGGGAGTAATCTTAGCTGAAAGCATCTTACTGACATTGTTATTAAAAGATGTAATGAGGTATGCTCCATACTTATACAGAGGTGTTGTTGCTAGGATACCACACAAGGGGATTCATTGAAATCAAACAAAAAGAAAAATGTACTTTCTCCATCCCTGGACCACACGTTTAAGCCCCGCCCCTCCGTTAAACCCCATCCCTCAGAGAGACATACTCAGACAAGAGGGTGCAGACCTGAAGCACAGCTGTGAAGTGTCAACAAACCCACCGATTGGGGGGGGGGGGGGGCAGCAGCTGTCTGAAGGCTGAGGAATGAGACACCTGCTACTGATGTGATTTATTAGGACAAAAGGGTGAATCACCATCCTTTTAGAGGTCTGATAGAGATGAAGCTGCAGCTTCAGTTTGTCGATCACACACACACACACACACACACCTTGCGTGCTTCCATCTGGGCCTCCTGCTGGCAGCACTGCTGACAGGTTGTCTGCAGCTTGGTGAGGCTGAACTCTCCCAGCAGGTCACAGGAGCTGCACAGCAGGTTGCTGGAGAAGCCCAGCTCCCTGCAGGCCTCAGAGGACACCTCGGCCCCATACGCCGACAGCTGGAGACAGGCAGGAGACAAGGAAGCTCTCAGTGTTGGAGGAATATCAATCATCTAATGCTATAACCCATAGTAATGTGTATAAAGGTGTTATAAATGTGAGACAACTCGTGCTTTAATTATAAATTAAATATTTATGGGAAACAAAGTCCACAAAACTGAATTAGGACACTTCTGTTTTTCTCTTAAGTGTTTTGTGAACAGGCGTGGAAGCCCCATAAACAGCGGGTTCTGCAGGAATCACCTCCCTCACAGCGGGTAAGACCAGGGGACTCGGGTTGTCACGGGTTAAGTGGTTTAGATCACCGGAAGTCTCTTTTCCGTCGCCTATCCGCGTTAAAGCGCATATGTAGATGTTTCGTTAGGAGTTTCAATCATGTAGTCAAACAAGTGACATTTTAGAAGCTTGGTTCGCATCAGGATGAGCCACGTCATTTACGAGCAGCTCCAGGAACAGGGTGCGGATTAAACACCGACCATAAACCGCCGACAGCCTCGTCGGCCTAAAGTCAGTTAGAACGACGTTTTCCTGGGAGTATAATCGGTCACATTAACGTTAAATAAACTCACCGTCTTTAGGAGCGAAAGAAGCCACAGTAGATAGACTTCTCCCGACATTTTACAGCCTGCTTTGTTAGCAAAACTACAAAAGGGCCTTTTTAAATTTTACTAAGGGGGAGTTCTATTTCGCCTGAACGTAAGTTAGCAGGAACTATAGCTTTTTGTTTTTGCGTTGTTATAGATTACTGACTAAAAATGGCGGGATCTTACTGGCTTACTTTAATTTAAACTGATTTATTGAAATGATGTTATTTTGCCAGCTTACTATTTTTTGGTATTTTTTTTTTTGTTCTGGCGCAAACTAGGGCTACCTTAAAAATTCTTCATTGGCTAAATTATTCCAGAGGTTCTCAGTGGACGACAGCGACACCTGCTGTCCGTTTTGAGCCCCTAAACGAAAACCGTCCAATCCGGATGGAACAGACGGTGATGTTCGGACGAATAGAAATCCTCCGATCCGTGGTGGACTCGTGATCCGTCCAATGGACGGAACGGCACTGATAGTTCGTCCGTGGTTCGGCAGTGAACGGGACAAGACAGCTCCACACCGGAGGACTGTGGCGACAGCGACTGGTACCAACGTTTCCTCCTCCCGGAGGGACAGATCCGCTCTCCAGAGGGACATCTCCTGGGCTTTGCGACGCGTTACTGTCCGGAAGCAATAATTAATCATGGGCAGATCCCATTGGTGGTAACTGGAGAACCTGAAGACAGGAGGATATCCACAGCGTGAGACAGGGCCATGCTCAGAAAGCCAGCCGCTTTGTAGTCACAGTGGTCGCCGTGTGTCTCAGTGTGTCCCCTCCGAGCATGGACTGACCCGAGACCTCCTGTGGATGATTTGATGGGGCTGCTCAGACTCATTATGCCGCCCAAGTTGCAGCTTCTGGCGCTGCTGGCGTTCGCAGTGGCCATGTTCTTTCTGGAGAACCAGATCCAGAAGCTGGAGGAGTCCCGGGGAAAGCTGGGTAAGTTGGAACAGCTTCAGCCCGACCCCATCCCGGTCCCGTGGAGACCTGGGCACCCCCTGTTGTTGTGCATAGATGTAGGTCAGTGAGGGACCAGCAGCGCCTCCCATCTCACACATGATGCTCCAGAACAGAGCTTATGAGCTCTGCACGACTCAGAGACCAGAATCTTCCTCAAACCTGAGTGGTTCTGGGTAGATGTGTACAGCCCTGGATGAGGAGTTCTTTAGTCCTCAGCCAGGTCCAACAGGAAGGGATTGGTCAGACTGCTGATTTCTGCCAGAGATTCTGATTTATAAATGTTTGGGTTGATCTGAAAAAGCTGCTCAAACACCAGAGATGGTTGTGCAAAGATCTGTTTGAGAAGAACTTCAGTGTTATTAAAAGTCCTGTGGTGGCTCAAACTGCCCACGTGACCAGCAAGAGGTTATGAACGGAGGGCTTTAAACCTGTCTTTAAACGGAGTAAATTTCTGCGTTATTGTGAGAAAACTGCCCTTCAGCACCACCATCACCATCAACATCTGCTCAGAATGGAACGTGGCCGGCGCTGCCCTCCAGAATCTCATTTCTAGCTCCCAGTGGGGCTCAGTCCCATACAGATCTGGGACATTGCAGGATTATCTTGGTCGTGGGGATTTGGAGGGGGCTGCAGAGCTGCACAGACACTCTAGGGTGCAGCCAGCGTACCTCAGGGGTTCATTGAACAGCAGGCTTCCTGAAGGAAATGAACAGGAGTAATTGTCCCATTTGGGTTGGGTCGTTTCAGAGTCAGTGAGACGTTTTCTGGTGCTTTTCTTTCTGAATGTGTTTGAGTCTGAAACCTGGAGGTTTGGGACAATATGACAGGTTTAGGTCAAACTTACCAAGTCTGATATGAACGATCACCCTATAATAACACATAAACAAAAGTAAACAATGAAAATGATCAGATTCTGTCACATCAGTCACAACTGACTTTGTTTTTGTTTAGAGTCAAATGAGATAAATGTGTGTTTGAGCTTCTGCTCTCTAATTTAAATCCCAGTTTTTAGTTCTGATCTTATTCACTGTTCAGATCAACACCAAAACAGGAAGTTGTAATGAGAGAAAACAGGAAGTTCATCAGCATGCTGGGCCATGTCTGCCACAGCAGACATCATAGAAACATCGTGTTTTACGTCTGTTTCCACCCGGACCGTTTTAGACGTGACACACTCTGAGCCTGATCCCTTCACAGACATCATATGCGTAGACGCCCCCAGGGACTGGCACTGCCTATTGGAGCTGGTGTAGCGGCGGGCCGCCATATTGGATGGGTCTACGTTCGCCCCCAGTGCATTTATTACTACTGATCTGATCTGTGCTTACCCAACTAAAAAACACATTTTATTTTGCTTTTTCACAAAATCAGACACATGGTATGGCATGATAGTTAAAATATAAATAAAAATATAAAATCCCATCAGGTAGGCTAAAAAAGTCAATATTAATCCCGTGATCTGTTTTCAATATTGCGCCGGTTTTTGCAACCATATAGACTGCACAAAAAACAGGCACAGTTGCTCACCTTGCATTGACTCTAGTTGGGTTTAGCTAGTGAGGGACCCATCCAATATGGCAGCGACACTGTTACGCTCTCCAGCACCCAGTGGGGCGTCTACGGATTCATGTCTGTGGATCCCTTCAGTGTGTGTTACCATGGTGATTTTCTCTAGCTTTGACCTGCTAACATGACTCTTGGTTGGTGAGTTTTGGTAACTGCCTTCTATGATGCAACGTTAGCATTACTAGCACCTGATAGCATGCCATGGCTAACGCTATGTTTATTAATATGCAGTTGCTTTGTGTCTCTATAAATAAAACCATGGATTTAATGTAAACATCAGTCGACCAAACCTTCTCCATCACTCGCTGATGCTGATATATGGTGCTTCTCTAGTAAATTGAGATAAAGGTGATTTCACTGTGCTCTGGTCCTCTTCTCCATGTGTTTGTAGACTTGAAAATTCCCGGTATTGACTGAACATTTATGTTTTGTCTGTAAATAAACACAGTGGGTGATTGACGTGATAATCAGGTTGGATTGTTACCAGTTGTGTTGACCTGCAGGAATACACCTTCATCAATAACACTTTATACCAGCTGAACTTAAAATCCCTTCCCCAGATTACCCACACAGACCCCCTCCCTTCAGTAGCTAAAAAGGAGCCCCACCCCCAACTCCACCCTAAACCCACTGTTACAGGAATCTGTAGAGCTGGCACAAAGCCGGCTGATGGATGGCCGGAGCGAGCACGGAGCTGTGACTGAGGCCCCATGGTCATGTTACCTGGTAGATCCACTTGTGTAACGCGGAGAAGCTCCTAATGGACCGTGAGATGAACAGATGGTGTCCACACACCACAGATAACTCCTGCAGAAAGATGACAACATACACGTTTTACTGAAGACTGAGTCACGACACAAAGACACTTTCTGTCAGGTTTTACTAACATCACAGTGATTCAGTATTTAACCAGAGCAGCACCAGGACTGAGGAGCTAACAGCTAGTCAGCCTATGCTGCTCCATTCTCCTAAACCTTAGTGATTTATGCTGATGTTATTTCACTCACTTTTACTTCACTGTCGTTTTTATTCAGGCAGAAAAGTTAACTTCTGGCCCTGCGGCTTCTTTTTACTGCTGCTCTTAAAGCTGCAACAGCAAATTTGAGAAACAAATTAGCCTAAAACATTTTTCCATGCCTTTTAACAATGTTCTAACTAGGGATGCAATGGTACGCGGTAAAATCCCGGACCGTTCGGTCCTCCCTGCACGGGACAATCTACCCTCGTGTACCAGGGGACTTTGGTTTTGTCATTATTTTTGCTCTAGTCCTTCATTTCATGCTTTACACGGCACCAGGGTGCTTTTGTCTGTCCAGGCCAGTGTTGGGAGTAACGCGTTACAAAAGTAACGAATTACTGTAATGCATTACTTTTTGCTGTAACGCAGTAATGTAAGGCATTACAGGGGAAAAAATGGTAATATTTTACTCGGTACAAATGTCAGAAACATGCGTTACAATGCGTTACATTTTTCGGGGTAATTCGTTTTTAAAATTCTATTGAACTGTTCAAATAAACAACTCGAAATGCAAGTCGATGGCTATGCGCTACTTCCGGTATTTCGCCGGGTGTTCTCACACGTTCGCCAAAATCACCGCGAGATCAGCAGAGAAACGTCCGCGGCGCGGCGTGCAAATGTTTCACTTCCGGTAGTCAGACTGAGCAGAAATGATGAAACCCGAAGCTGATTTAACGTCGCCGTCCGATAGTACATTCTCCAGGTGGGCATATGCTCATTACTTTACGTTTGTAAAAGATAAGGATGTGAAAAACCTCGTAGTCAGATGCACTTTGTGTGCTACAGCTAAAGAACTGTCCACTTCCCGAAATAGCACCAGTAATTTAACAAAACATTTACAGAGGTGCCACAGTCAGGTGAAGTTAGCAAAAAGGAAGCAAGAAGAGGATGACAGTGGCGAAACCACAAAGCAGTCAAGATTAACGTTCTCCCGCTCTGAGATGCTACATCCTCAAGAGGTTAGGAGACTTGTGGCAGAGTATGTTGTTGAAGATATGCTGCCGCTTTCAACGGTGGAATCGCCAGCGTTTCGAAAACTTGTCAGCAAGATTCCTGTCGCCGCTAGCAGCAATGATGACAAGGTAAGCAATTGCCTCAACAGGCCCATTTTTTACTGGACTACTGCTATTAATACTAGTCTACATAGTTTTAGCAATAAGAACAGATAATCTCACATCATTGTGAATCACAATAGGTCTGATGAAACAAAACCTCTGTTAAACGCAATAAAACACATGATGTG
Source organism: Aphyosemion australe (assembly GCA_006937985.1). Taxonomy (NCBI): domain Eukaryota; kingdom Metazoa; phylum Chordata; class Actinopteri; order Cyprinodontiformes; family Nothobranchiidae; genus Aphyosemion; species Aphyosemion australe. The sequence continues at coordinate 410,700 of SSNS01000156.1, read as the reverse complement.
TAGCGCTGCTGAACCTGAATTTGAAGGATAATATAAAAAATATGGATGTATTGCTCTTTATGTGTGTGTGTGTGTGTGTGTGTGTGTGTGTGTGTCACATTTAGATGCTCCAAATTATAATGTGCAGCTTTTTTTAAGGGTTTGGCCATGCTGCACATGTTTTCTCAGCAGGGGAATTTATACAATATAGGCTACTTTCTAGGTGCCCACTATCCATGAGTAAAAGGAAGGCGAGACATGTCTCAGCATGTTTAATCACACTTAGAAAGCAGCCTATTGTGTACATTTACTAGTTTCTCCTTAAAAAAGACCAAAGTTTGTTTCATTAGGGGTGTACATTGTAAGGCCCCTTAGCTAATGTCACAATAATAAACACATAATAATGAATTATAAAAATAATAAATAAATAATTAATAAATATTTACTTATTAGACCATTGAATTTGATTTCTGATTATTTTTTTATATTTTCAGCATGTGCTTCCAAGCCGAAAAACCTTCTCAAAGGACTTGGATAAGGCATACACCGTCATGAAAAGGGAACTCAAAAAGACCATTGAAGAACAGAACCACGTGTCCACCACCGCTGATCTTTGGAGTGCAAATAACAGAAGCTACCTTGGGGTCACAGTGCACTGGATCGATAATCAAAGTTTGAAACGGAAGAAGGCGGCAATAGCTTGTAGACGATTCAGGGGTCGCCATACTTATGATAAAATTGCTACAGAGATTGAGGACATTTTCTCAGAATATGGGCTTACTCATGATAAAATCATGGCATGTGTGACCGATAACGGTAGCAACTTTGTTAAGGCGTTTCAGGAGTATCAGCATGTTGAGTCCGAAGAGGAAGAGGAAGAAGTGGAGGACAGTGACGAAGGGGAAGTGCACTTTACAGACCTTCACGGTGTGTTTACTAGCGCTGGTGATGATGAAGAGGCCCAGGTTGGGCTGTGTGTACTGCCTCCCCACCAGAGATGTGCAGCCCACACACTGAATCTAGTTGCAAATAATGAGGTGGATAAATGGCTTTCAAGCAATCCAGAATCAAGAGCGGTCTACCGTAGCGCTACAGCCAAATGTTCTGCGCTGTGGACAAAGTCCAGCCGCTCCACAGTTGCAGCTGAGTGCGTTGAAGAGGTTAGTGATAAAAAGTTGATTGTCCCCTCAGTGACACGGTGGAACTCATTTTATGATGCATATGCAAGAATCACAGAAATGCCTCTCATTGACATTAATAATCTCTGCACAAAGTTTCAGATTAAATGTATGAACGAAAGGGAATACCAGTTTCTTAAGGAATACTGTGCCATTATGAAGCCCTTTACTGTTGCACTGGATATCCTACAAGGAGAGGAGACTTGTTTTTATGGCATGCTTCAACCAACACTAGAGGTTCTTATGGCCAAAACCTTGGCGATGAAAAATGGTCTCTCACCAATGACCACTGGGCTGCCTGAGGTTATTGTGGGAGCAATCAAAACTAGATTTGCTGCAATAATGGATTCCAAGGCTGCACTGCTGGCATCTGTCTCACTGCCCAAGTTTAAGCTGCGCTGGGTAAAAGAGGAAACCAGGAGAGACCACATCACTCTTCTCCTTACAACGGAGTGTCGCACACTAACAACAGAGGAACCTGCAGCCCTGATGCCCAACCCCCCTCAACTGGCTGCGGTTACCCCAAGTGAGGATGACTTCTTCTCCTTTGATGAACAGGTGAATGTCTCGGCTGATGCACTCATGTCAGTGGAAACGGAGGTAACATCTTACTTGAATTCTGCCCCTGTGATGGAAAGTCTTCATCTGTTTCCAAGAATTAAAAAAATTGCACTCCGTTACAATGCACCAACACCATCCAGCGCACCTGTAGAAAGACTTTTCAGTCTTGGGAGTCTTGTGCTCACCCCAAAACGCAATCGTCTTAGTGATGCGCGCTTTCAGCACCTTCTTCTGATGCGCTTTAACAGATATTTCAGTCAAGAAGGATAGACACGCACGCACACACACACACACGCACACACACACACACACACACACACACAATTTAAATATGTCAGTTTACAGGCTTTGTTTGACAGTATGCTGCCTCTGTTTATTTGGTAGGGACAGTCAGTTTACATTTTGTCCTGTGTAAGTTTTTTTTTGGTCAAAGTTCAGACTAAAGTGGTTCCTTTGAGGGCCAATAAGCCTAAGCACATCAATATCATTAAAAGCACTTCCAAATTTTGTTAATCCATTTCAAAACGTGACGGGTAAGCCTTAAATGGCTAATAGTTGTTTAGATGTGATTTAAAAGGCTTGTGTTTTTCTTTTTCCTCTGGTCAGTTTCATTATAGTCTACTATTTGCCGTAATATGTTGGTTAAGTTTCTGAAGTTATGGAGCCATTTCCCTTAGGGCTAATATTTTTTCTGAAGCATAAACTGTGCCTAATGGTGTAAACTTGAAAAGAATAAAGGCATAGAAGTGCTAATTTTGTATCTTGTCATCACTGTGGTTATTGACTGATATATCTTACTGTATTTTACCACAATCCTAGCTCAGTCAGATAACACATCACCTTCCACTGGATGTGTAATGAGCTAAATGAGCGTCATGAGCTACATTTAGATTGCTAAATCCATATTTGCAGTGATTTTGTTGAGAGTACTTAAAGTAATGCAATAGTAGTGTAATGCCTTACATTTTAAAAACAGTAATATTGTAATGTAACGAATTACTTTGAAATGACAGTAACAAGTAATAAATAATGCATTACAATTTTGAAGTAACTTGCCCAACACTGGTCCAGGCAGATGAATTTCATTCCGTGTGCCCGCTCTAGTCTCGTCTGAAGCTGCTCACAGCAGACCCCCTCCCTACCCACGAGTAAATATCCAGTCACAGGTTTGACCCGCCCCACTGAGCTGAAAGTTTGAGCAAAACAAGCGCTACAGAGAGAAACTGAGCCACGGCGACATGCGACGCGCCGTCTTCAAACAAACCGTACAGCTCTAACGGAGAAAAGCTCCCGGCGCTCTGCATCGCTCATCTCAGCTGGTTCTGTTAACAAAACAAAACTTAAGCCCGTGTTTACCTTCATTTTTAGTTCCCGGCCGAAGCTCGGCATTAATTCATCACGTGATCATGACACCACCCGCTGTTGCGCCAAGGCTTAATGTGCGTTTATAAGACACACGGTTGAGGTAATATTACGCTGATTTGCCGGCACGGTGTGTCTTATCAAAAGGGTCTTGGATAGTCTGGGAGGCGGACCTCCGCCCAGCCACGGGCGGGGGGAGCACTCATGCTGTTGCTGGTTGAGCTCGATGAGGAGGTTCTGAAGGGAAACGAAGGAGACACGACTACTATCGAGGCTAATGCTTAGTAGTAAATTAGGCTTAGCTTCATCATTTTGTTTGGAGCTGTCGGATAGTAACGGTTGCTATGATGTGTGATTGGACAATAGCCGTTCTGGGGGCGGGGCCGGCGAAAGGCTAATTCAAAGTGGCAATGAAACCGGTCCGAAACCATGACCCAAAACCGAGGTACGGACTGGACCGTGGGGAAAGTGGACCGTTGCATCTCTAGCTAACATAGTATAGCTATAAATATAAAGTGGAGATAAAAAATAAAGTGATTCTCTCGCATTTGTCTAAAAACCTCCACCAATAACACGACTTGCACTGAAAGCAACCATTGGACCATCTGGTTGTTGGTCTCACCAAACCGCCGCACTTCCCTGGGTCGTCCACTCATCACACACTCACGTATTCAGCAACAGAACACCACTGGTGTGAGAGGTTCTCCGCTCAATAATATCAGAAAAGGAGAAACAGCCGGCTGCTACCACTTCAACTTTAGAACAAACTACCAGAGTCCCAAAAAGAAAAACTCCATTTGAAGTCATGGACAACAAAAGACGTTTGGACCTAGAAAACAGAGACCGGTGTTTATCGCTATCTCGTTTTGTCCGGCATTGCGGGTCTCTGGTTCCGGTGTCGGTACCAGATCTGCTCGGGTGCAAGATCGGCTCGGGGTCCTTCGCCTGCCGATGATGACGTCAAACTACGGCAAATCCACTCGGATTTCACACATAAGTTTTGGAAAGAGTTTAGCAGTTTTGTCTTGTTTCTTACCACCTAAATATTTGCTTTATAGCTGTTTTTGTTATTAAAACACCATATTGTCATAGTTTTGTAAAGAATGTGAAACTACATAAAACCAACACCAGACTTATTTACAGAATTCGCAGCCATTTCTGTTTTTATGTGGAATTCTGTATATTTTGTTATTTCTCAAATCCATTCATTCATTCAAAATGTTGCTTGCTTTTTGTTCAATAAAGTTATTTTATTTTTATTTTGCCCCTTTTCATCAAAATCAAGAGCTGCTGAGGATCTCTGTTTATCAATTGGTATTTTTGCTTTTATTTTACATTTCCTTTGGCAAAACAAACATATTTTCCCCGAAAAGTGTTTGTTTTTGGACTACAGCACTACAACCACAAGGACTACAACCGCAATTTTGTTCAAACCAATCAAAATCTTCATTGTCAACGTGCTACCGTAACTTTTATGAACGTGGTATCGTAACTTCTGTAAGTCTTACGTTCAGCCAATCATCTAGTGTGACGTCATCGGCAGGCGCAGGACCCCGAGCCGATCTGGCACCCGAGCAGATCTGGTACCGACACCGGCAGAAGCGCCTCAGGGAAAATACCCGAGGAGAGGGGTGAGAGTTCCATGACCGTGTTTGCATTCAAAACCTAGCTTGTATAGATTTGCTATAACAGCTTTAATATTTACTCACTAATAAACTCAGAACTTGTGTGAATAACACTGATGTGAAGGTTTCTAAAAACAAGGTTGTGTAAATCACTGCAGCGATTTGGACTGGATCAGGTTTTTATTAAAGATAGTAAATATTTATATGTTTTACAAATCAATACGCTTCAAAAATCCATTTTCCCACCACAGCGTTTCCATCAGGATTCAATTCAATTTAGTTTATTTCTATAGCGCCAAATCACAACAAGAGTCATCTCAAGGCACTTCACAAAGTAAACATTCCAATTCAGTTCATTATGCCAGTTGGTTCAGTTTCCTATGTAAGGAACCCAGCAGATTGCATCTAGTCACTGACTTGTGTCAGAGACTTTACAGCAATCCTCATTCTAAACAAGCATGTAGCGACAGTGGAGAGGAAAACTCCCTTTTAACAGGAAGAAACCTCCAACAGAACCTGGATCAGTATGAGCAGCCATTTGACAACTCACTGGGGTTTGAGAAGACAAAGCACACACACACACACACACACACCATATAGATCAAGTAGTGTTTCTATGGCTACACTGTGATTTCTTAGTAGAAGTTCTATTTAGTAAGAGAAACTTTATTGTCTTTATCTGAGTGAATCTATAATTAATTCAATAGGTGAACTAATAGTAGCACATTCTATGTTAAAGAAAGTGAGATGTAATATCAGGAGAGGGAGAATGTTCAGTGGTTGACAGCAGTGTGCCAGCCGATGGCCCCCTCCATGAGGCCACCACAGCTCAGCAGAACGCCAGTGTAGCTTCTTCTGGGGAGAAAAACACTTAGAGAGAAAATAAAGTTAACAGCTGAAATAACAGGAAATAATGCAATTAGAGAGTGGTGGTAGAAGAGAGTAGCAGAGTGTGGAAAGTGGTCAGTATGTCCTCCAGCAGTCTAAGCCTATAGCAGCATAACTACAGAGATAACTCAGGATAACCTAGCCTTTCAGATGGAGGCATGTGGGAGGCAGGGCCAGGGAGAAAAGTCTTTAACGACTGTAGTCCCCGCTGTACACTCCACCTCCCTCTGCTCCCCACTCGTCTAAACCTGGGCTAACATCAGAATTTAACCATAAGCCCTATCAAATAGAAAAGTTTTGAGCCTAGTCTTAAAAGTAGACAAGGTGTCTGCCTCACG
>SSNS01000156.1:398202-404760 GCA_006937985.1 Aphyosemion australe | reverse complement strand
AAGTGCTCTGTTAGGAACATATGGAACAATCAGATCACTGATGTATGATGGAGCTTGATTATTAAGAGCTTTATATGTGAGAAGGAGGATCTTAAAATCTATTCTAAATTTAACAGGCAGCCAATGTAGGGAAGCTAAAACAGGAGAGATGTGGTCTCTCTTTTTAATTCTCATCAGAACTCTAGCTGCAGCATTTTGGACCAGCTGAAGACTTTTGACTACATTCTGTGGACCTCCTGATAGTAATGAATTACTGCAGTAATCCAACCTTGAGGTAATGAATGCATGAACCAGTTTTTCAGCATCACTCCTGGAAAGGATGCTTCTAATCTTAGCAATATTCCAAAGGTGGAAAAAGGAAATCCTACAAACCTGTTTAACGTGGGATTTGAATGACATGTCCTGGTCAAATATTACACCGAGGTTCTTTACTTTGTTCTCGGAGGCTGATTTAATACCGTTTAGATCAGGTGACTGACTAAGCAGTTTCCTTTTCTGAGGTTCTGGACCAAAGATGATAACTTCAGTCAGTCAGCACTGAAGTCCAACAAGACCAGAACAGACACAAGATTCTTATCTGAGGCCGTGAGAATATCATTTGTAACTTTCACTAATGCGGTTTCAGTGCTGTGATGCTCTCTAAAACCTGACTGAAATTCCTCAATAATAAATAATAAATTTGGTAATAAATTAAACGACGTGTGTAGGTTGGTGACGTTCACGTCCTTATAAGAAGCTGTACCACCTAGAGTCACATGACGTGACTCAACATAATAAACGTGACAGCCCCATCTAGTGGACAACTTTTGTTTTTACTCAATATGTAGTTATCGTCCATTTATCGTTATCAAGGTGAACTCCTCAATATACCGTGATATTGATTTTAGGCCATATCGCCCAGACAGACTCATGCCATGCAAATCCAGATATTTCAGCCTTTATTTGTTATAATTGTGATGATTCTGGCTACAGCTGATGAAAACCCCACATTCAGAATCTCAGACAATCGGAATATAGTGAAAAGGTTCAATATTCTAGACTCAAAGTGTCACACTCTAATCAGCTGATGAATCCAGAACACCTGCAGAGGGTTCCTGAGCCTTTGGTCTCACAGTCTGAAATAAATGGACTATTGCATCATATTCTCATTTTTCCAGTTTCACCTGTAGATCCTCTAAAACCCTGGAGGCAGTAAGACAAGAGCTTTCTGTTTGTATTAAAGTAAGAAAACCATGTGATCTGTTATTTGTTGTTCATTTGGGTATTTTAAGAACCTTAACGGACCCTGACCCGTAAAGCCTTATGGAGGAATTAGTTCCGTGTGTCACCACTGTGCACCGTGGTTTTGACACATCTGCTCTTAATTTCTCATTATCCTTTTCTAACATTGTGGGATTCAAATGACCAACACAGGTTAAATAATACACACACACACCCCTTGGGGCACACAATCAGGGATTTGATTCCCAGCTAATCATCTTCCTGAGGTTTCACAGAAAGGCGTCCAGAATTTTAAACTAGCCTTGACGCAGCTGCATGTCCTGGTGTGGGCCTTATCTGTTATTCCGAAACTATTCCTGTCTGACTGCTGAGCATTCTGGTCAACAGTAGGACAGGCTCACTGAGCAGGGATGGATAGAAGATAGGAAGGAAACAAACGTTCCTCCATATGGAGCTGATTTTGTCCCTTTTCCTCCTGAAGGATTTAAGCAGTTCTGAGTCAGAATCTTCAGCCTGGAATCTTGGGCCCTCATTCATCAAACGTTTGTAGAAATATTCATTCCTATGAACGAAATTTAGAATGTTCGTACAAATGGTCAAAATCCTGATTTATGAAACATGCGGTGGCCTCTCGTACGCATGTTCCTCCACAATCGTCTGATGATAAATCCCACCTGTGCGTACCCAGGTGCTTGTATCTGTTCACCGTCATTTACATACAGAAACGCCCTCAATAGGGTATTCTACAGTTGACGTCACCACGCAAAGGCTTCTGGGTAGGGTCATACTGATAAGCCGCATTAACAATAGAAAATATACAGTTTCAGAGCGTTTTGACATCGATATGAAGGCATAAAATGGAGGAAGTTGTTTTGACAAAAAAAAACATACCAGAGGGCTTTTCTTGATGGCGACCCTGCTAATTATCGATCACCAGAACTGAAGCGCTAGCTCAAATGAAAGTGAAAGTAAAAACTAACCCTCGCTAGCAGCGCTGTTGTTTTAAACGCCATTATTCCCATCACGGCTCCTTCTTGAGTAATATAAAAATAAGTTCATTACTCAGTGCTCAAGTAACATTTTCTCAAGGTAGTTTTTTAACTGTCAGGTTATCATTTGTGTCCCTACTTTTTATATTCCACTCACCTCTGGTCAAAAGCCTTTTTCGTGGACGTTTGGGTGGACATGCTGTTTGGCCCAGACGTTCAGCTGGACCGCTGCCTCCTTGTTAACTCTCCTCCGTTAACAACGCTGCCTCCACTCTCCGTTAACTACGCTGCCTCCACTCTCCGTTAACAACGCTGCCTCCACTCTCCGTTAACAACGCTGCCTCCACTCTCCGTTAACGCTGCCTTTAACACTCCGTTAACAACGCTGCCTCTAACTCTCCGTTAACAACGCTGCCTCCACTCTCCGTTAACAACGCTGCGTCCTGCATTAATTCTCCTCCGCTGCTCCTCCTGGATAACCCCACGACTGAGAGCGTCGTTACGACTGGCGGCTGGTCATTCTCGGATGTAGGACTTTCCCCTCCAGGAAGATGTAAGTAACAAATATACGTGCTTTTCTTGATCTGCTCCACACAGTTAAAATCCACTCGTCCAACTTAAAAACTACCACCGCTTTGCTTCTTCTGTCTTTAGCTTAGCCCGTGTAGCTTTCCAGCTGTTTCACGTGGTGTCGGCCTGAAACTGGCGTCTCCGGGTCTGCAGCGTTATACTATTGACTTTACCGGCTTTGGAAAAGGGATAAAAAGTCCTCTCCAACATCCGATCTGGGCGTCTAGAGTCCGATTAGCACCTCCCCCAGCAGCAGCGTTAAGTTCCTTGCTGTTTGAAAATCTTTAGGAGACGAAAAAATAACTTTAGCTAGATCGGAGCAACTCAGACCCATAGGAATCAATACTAAAATGTAGCTGTTTGTATGATCATATTTCCCAGAGTGCTTTGCGGCAATCTATTTTTAGCTACTGTAGAAAGCTCTATTAACCATATTTGGTCAAGCGACATCCTCAGGTCAAGAGGGGATTCCCTGAGTTCTTCCCGAAAAAAAAAAGAAAAACTTTATTGACAGCGAGATCGAGGCACTGGCTGCTGATTTAGAAGAGAACAAGTCCCAAGTCATCATCACACACTGGTGAAATTACATCTCCGCATTTGACCCATCCCCGTGGTGGGGAGCAGTGAGCTGCAGCTGTGGCCGCGCTCGGGAACTATTTGGTGGTTTAGCCCCCCAATCCAACCCCTTAGTGCTGAGTGTCAAGCGAGGAGGCATTGGGTCCCATTTTTTCAAAGTCTTTGGTATGACCAGACCGGGAATCGAACCCTGATCTCCCAGTCCCGGGGCGGCCACTCTACCACTAGGCCACCGGAGCTGGTAAACTAGTTTTAGAGGTTGTAATTTTATTATTGTAAACGCGGTCAGGACAGAGGAGAGGTTCCTGTCAGAAATAAAGCAATAATGGTTCCATATGAGATTAAATATGAAGAAACGTAGAGAAACGGACTGGATGTTCCATTCTGTTGTGGATTACAGTTTACATGTAAAGAGCTGTCTGCAAGTTCTGTTTAGTTTTGTTCTTGTTAGAAAATGTTTGTTGACGCTGCAGCCTCCTCTGAGCTCAGGTATCTGCTCAGGAACCACTCTGGATCCTCAGCGAGCGTTGCTGTGCTCACGGTCCGGAGGACGCGTCCCCTCCAGACTCTCTGCCAAATCCTCCAGTAACACCAGATCAGCCATGCTACAATGTCAGATACCTGTCGGTCACAGGTGTCTTCTATAGGTTTTAGTACCATTCATGCGACAAAGCTGTTTTTTCCACTGAAATAATTATTTATTGGGTAGAATAATTAGTGGATGAGGAACACGCGTGGATGAATGAGACCTTCAGAATTGTGGTTCCACCGTTCTACCACTAGATGCTGTTCCTACGCATGGTCACAGCTGTTCTTATATTTAGGAACGTTTCTACACACAGGTACAAAATGATGAATACCACACAATGCGTAAAATCGTTCCTACACACGAAATACGCGCAGATCTGTGCGTAAATACGTGAGGACCCAGGAGTTAAGATTCTCTGATGCTTTAAAGTAGAGAAGTGACTGATTGGGATTCAGCCCTGTTTGGATTAGTGAACGCCTGTCAGCTGTTCAAACACCACATTTAGGCCCAGTCTCTAGAAAACCCACTAACTTGTTAGCCAGAGGTGATTAAATGTGGTGGTCGTGTTGAACTGGGTTGACTAGTTTGGTTACAATCCATCCAGTGGGTCAGATGCTTCACTCACAGAGACTCAGGAGAAGTGAAACCATTACTGCTCTTCTTTAGGTAGTGAAAAGGGACATTAATCAGCATGTCAACAAGCCTCGTGTACATTCATCGAGTTTTATTGGAGGCTTGACTGGGTTAGGGGGTGTGTGTAAGACGCCGAGCATCTCGCCCCTGTCCAACACCTGACACACGAAACTTATGTCCTGCGGGACAAAAACGGCGTTTCCTCCTCTTCACCCCTCACCGCTGTCACACACGTGGCCGTGGGGGACAGGTTCTTTTATCTTGGACGGGTGGGGCTTGTTACTGGGACGGTGTAAATAGAAACCTAGCTTGTAAACCTGTCTTCCTGTAGCCCTTGTAACTGGAGAAAAAATAGACCTGTTTAACCCCCCCCCCCCCCCCCCCCATACCCACACCAGAGCCTCTATCTGCTGGCAGTTAGTCCACACAATTAAAGGAATTCGATTTCCATCTGTTGCTTGGTGATATTTGCTTCCAGACACAAGCGGCTCAGTGATGAGCTCTGAGAGTCGGAGATGCTGCTGAATGCAAAGAGAAAGGAAGTGCATGCTCTCTTTGTGTTGGCAGGGCTGACGCAACTTTTCGAGCATTCTTTGCTGGCCACAGCCCAGTGGCTGACTGTCACAGGCCTGATTCTGACTTTGATTGTCATGCAGGGCACTTACAGCCCACCCACACACACCGCTGCTCGGGGACACGGAGATCCGGTCAGGAATTTGATCTTGAACGGACGTCGGGTCGGCCAGGCCTCGCTTGTCCGTCCTCGTGCAGACATTGATTGGGGAACCTTAAACCTCCGAGCTGGCCTGTTGCTGCTACCCAGGTCCTGCTGAACCTCATGTGTCCTGGTGCCGATACGGTCAGAGTCACCGAGCTGCAGTGTGCGTGTGCATTTGTCAGCTGTGTCAACACCGACCAGTAGCCTTCATTTAATTGGGTCGGCCAGCATCTGGCTGTGCTGTGACTGTTTCAGTCTGAATCACTCTGAACTACACATGCACTCTGAAGATGAGCCGGGCCGTACAGGTGGGTGAGGCCATGCAGCTCATGCTTGGAGATCAAGAGCCCTTGAAAATGTTCCAAGACATTGATGCTGTGTTCCGTCTTTTTTGCCCATGTGTGACCTGGATCTGAACAACCACACAAAAAAATCTGATTTAGCCAGAAAATTAGAATTGAGCAGTAAGACCTGCAGTTTGAATGAGCACACGCATGCAGGAGTCATCAGTAGCTGTCGGAGCTCAAGGAGACATCGGACTTATCGTGGAACCAGACTAACTGGGCTGAGACTGCTGGTGACTGGTTACAGACACAAGATTTTCAGCTGCAATTGTTCTGAAGTGGGACATATGGTGCTTTAGCAGCAAGTACTGTTGGGTCAGGTTTGAGAAATGACGGAATTCCAAACAACTTCAGAGCTGGGCGATATGGCCTAAAATCAATATCACGGTATATGGAGGAGTTCACCTCGATAACGATAACTGGACGATAACTACACGTATGCGCAAAAACAAAAGTTGTCCACTAGATGGGGCTGTCACGTGTATTACGTTGAGTCACGTCATGTGACTGGAGGTGATTAAAGGGACATGAACGTTGCCAACCTACACACATCTTTTCATTTTTTTATTACTACATTTATTGACATGGGAAAAACGATATCGGAGTCAGAAATTTCAATAACAACAAATTTTCGATTTATTGCCCAGCCCTAGTGTATCAGTTAGTTCATGTTTTACCTTCATTTTCACTTGCTGTTTGCTAAGTTGACCCATTTCTAGCACTTTCTGACTCGTAGGGACCAAACTGAGACAGGTTCTAGATGTTTGCACCAATCTGCATCTGCTTAGAGAATATTCAACTTTCTGAACATGTTTGAAAGACTGAGGCTCTGGTGAGGCGATTAGTGAATTCAGCAGTTTTCATTGTTTCAGTCTTGCCGCCACATAAAAATACCCCAGTAGTCACAGTCCAGTGACAAACTGGTTTAATGCTTCTTGTCTTTGATTTCAGCTCCTAGTTTGTCTCAGGTGGTTCTGT